>CAIGRB010126413.1:0-29132 GCA_903798255.1 Fraxinus quadrangulata | reverse complement strand
AGACTCCCTACTTTCTTGAATAGGATAATTTCGTTTTTTAAATTAATTTCGTGAGAATTATATTATTTCTCCTTTCAAGGGATTACGCTAGTAAACCCTAGAACTTCCGTTCTGCATCAGTAAGATAATTGCTTCTGTAGAGTTCTGAGTTGCTTATTACTTCGACAGGCTTTGTGCAGGGCCAAAGTTACCTGAGCCCTACAGTTGAATATACGAAGTCAAGAAATTCAAAAGCAGAATCCGCGAAATTAAGCAAATCTGCACCATCCAATAATCTGTTAAATGGAAATTATAGCTTAAATGGGAAGGAAGTTGGAAACACTCAAGTTGCCAACAATGTTGTGGATATCAAATCCGAAAGTGAGACTGACTTCTGGTGGTTGAACCTTCCGTATGTTATAGTATGTAAATACATCCAGTAATTCTTATGTGTTTATATGTCATTCTTGCTGTCTTTCTACTATTCGGATTATTGTTGCTTGCCTAATTTTCTGATACTTGCTTTTATAAGATAAGTAGGTATTTTCTAGATTTGAAAGATTAATACGTAGGCACCTAGTTGAGTTTCTAACAGTAAAAGGCGGATAGACATTCTACTAATTGGTAATCATGCATTTAATTTTAAAGTAGCCTCAACCTTTGAACTCCTTTTATTACTTGGACTAATAACGTGACATATATTTGTGTTTTATACATACTAATAAGCCTAAAAAAAGTCGCGTTTGGGACCTTCTTGGAGAAAGTAGTAGTAGTTATTGAGTTCTAAATATGTTAAATTTGGTTCTTATTACTAATTTGGTATGTGATAATATTGTGGTTTTAACTTTGGTATGTAGGATTTGTAAATGGTTAAATGGTATTTTCGTCATTGTCTTGTTTTCTCTCGTCTCTAAGCAAATAAAACTTTAAGAGCGCGACTTACACTATAATGAACATTGTTTTAGCTTCTTTTCTTTCCAAGTATTGTGCAATGCTATCTAATCCACCATGCCGAACATGCTATTAATGTTCATCCTACTAATACCATGTGATTCTTGAAACAAAGTTTGAAATTCAATGAGAAGACATAAATTGACTATAAAAAATTAAGAAAATGTCAGTATTTAGTGAAAATTTTCACAGAGGAAAAATATTCTATGTTCAATACAGGGTATTCTCGTGCATAGTGGCCATGGTGTTGAGGGAAGACACGAACTTTACACCTTGAAGAGCACCGCTAATGCAGGGGGTGACTTATCTTATACAGTAGCTTTTGAGGATCGTGGTGATGCAAGCAATTTTTGTTATCTTCTGCACTCGTACTTTAACGATCTCAAATACTTTGGCGCCGAGATTGTTCCTCTAAAGTCGCAGTAAGAACCATAAACTAATTACACTAATAATCAGTTCACGTTGCATAAAATGGCCACCCCAGCTATGTAGTGAGTTGGTTTTATGTTCATCTGTGACCATTTTAGAAAGGTTTAAATAACTATAAGTCACCCAACTTATAGAACTGTTTCACTTTGGTCACCGAATTTCTGTATTTGTTTCAATGAGGTACTCTTGTGCTGAATTAACGGAAGAATAATATTATTGGATGTGCTATGAAATGATGAGGTCAATTAAATGTATGAATATGAGACCCACTTTATTAGTGTTATCATTTAGTACTACATCATGTGGTGATCACTCATTGGAGATAAATAGCACTACTCTTATCATAAATGTTGATGTGACTAAAGAAAATTAAGGCGTGGCAAGAAAAATCCATTTGTGCTGCGTTATTTTTGTCTACTAGGTATGCACAGACACATATTTTTTTTTTTTTTTGACGAGTTATGCTTTCAAAATATGCTTTTATAAAGGGGGGAAAAAAAAGGCACGTCCTGTCCAATAAGGTGCGTTTTTGCCTGGTGGGCAATGACAATAATGCACCAAAACGCATGTAGACATAGACAGACGGAGTGCTTAAATTGAAATGAAAATGAAAATGAAAGTTTTGCCTCTAACTTAGAACAAGAAAAGTTTGGACTAAAATGAAGCAAATCTATAAAGTTTTTTGCACTGCTTCAAGTCTCGTCCATGATTTTGCATCTCGTGGAAGTATATAGTTTTTTCTTCTTTTGGTGGTTATAACAACATCGACAATATTTAATGTTTCCAGGAATTGAATCAAGCCGTAAAATCACATAGCACGAGGCTAGTTGTTGTGAAGAAAGGGCAACTTCAACTTTATGCAGGGCTATCACTAGCCGATGCTGAGAGGGCTTTGCAGGCCTTGGTTAAATGAAGTTGAGTATTTCCGATGTAAAATGACAACGAGAAGCATCCCGACTCCCGAGGAAATGTTGAAAACCACTGCAACTTCCAGACGGCATTGTTTTTGTCTCCCTATGTCTTCTCTTTCCAAATCATTATGTAAGTTGTGATGTACATGAAGCGCAATCGTTGACTTATATTAGTTATATTTCATTTGTATTTTCGAATTTTATGAATTTAAAGCTTAGCAGCTAAGTTTTTAATTTTATTTTTATTTTTTCCTTCAGAGATAGAGCAGTAATTAGTGAACAAACACGTTAGGGCAAGGGAAGATAATTGACCAATAGTTACTTTTAATTTCATTTTAAATACAAAATCAATTGGTGTCGTAGTTGCTAAAATTGTTTCAACTTGAATTTTTGTCGATATTGCGACAGACATTAGTTCCTCGAGACGGGTCATTTATAACAAACTTATACTTTTCCTATTTATTCGACAAAATTTGGGTTCTATTCATCAACGAGGGTTTTGTTCTCTCTTCTAGTACAAGTTTGTGAGCCCTTGACCATACAAGTATTTTTCAAAGAGCCTACTTAATAACTGGTCATGTTAGGCTTGGTTGACTTTGTCATTATTGATCGGGACGAGGTTTGTTAAACATCTAAATTATTTAATTTCAGTTTATTTATATGTTACGATGTATTCTAAAAACTTCTGTTATAGCAACAATGATGTTATTTTGCGTTTTAAATAAATAAGATTATGCATGGTCATTAAATTTATTTAAGATAAATAAGAATGCACATCAATAAAAGAATAATACGAGCATTGCGAATAAATTAGTTGACGCAATTTAGGTGGTCGTAGCATTTGTTAATATTTTTCTTCTAGGGGAATAGTCTTGTACATCTAAAGAGGCACACGTTAATAAATTTATATGCTTTTAAAATATATTAAAATAGAATACACTATTGTATTTGATCGCAACACATGATTTTTCAAGCATTTATCTATAGAAGTTAGCCAACATTTTCACCCCCATTTACTATGAATAATCACAACCACCTCTCTTGTCCCTGGGAAATGGATTGAATTTTCAAATAATGTCATTTCTCCTTAACCAAAAAAGGCCAGATAAGAGACGAGAACAAGAAAGTAGAGGCAAAGAAGGGGATAGATCAAAAAGTAAAAGCAGCTCTACGTTACCTCAAGAAACTATTGTACTGCAAAAAAGTCTCTCATACTTTTATCCTTTCAATAGGCTTTGGCTAGGAAGAATAGGCAGCTATTGAATCCAGAGGCTACGGACTCAATCGTTGCACATAACTTAAAACAATGCCAATTACCAGTCATAGTAGCAATAGGATAAGGCACGCAAGGTGACAAATGAAAGGCAGAAGTCCCACAGCGTTTATGCCGACAACAACCTATTCTGTGCACAGTCTCATTGATCCGATTTGCAAGTGAAATATATGACGGTCAGCCAAACTGAGGTTGTTAATTGTGCCACGGCCAATATCTGAAGAAGTTTAGTTGGCAAGAACATGAAATCTTGGGATCTCAAGATGAGGAATTTGCTCATAACTACGCCACTAGTAGCTATTTTAGTCCCTTTTGAAAGTGGTATGTGGGATTGTTCCAAGGGGCCTTTATACTTGCGTACTCTTCCCCACTGAGATCACTGAGACTTTTATTAAGTTGCTACAGTTATAGAAGGTACGTAGCACTATATGAGACGGTCTATTGAAGTCTAGTAAATAGAGTTCCAGCGAAACAAAAATGTAGACAAGCTGAATTTGGGATGGGATTTTTTTGGGCAATGCTTACCAGAAAATTGTTTTCGGCACACAAATATTGTAAATTAATGTTGTGAAAAATTGACATGTAAAAGTTCTCCTAATTATTAATTCAAATTCTTATCCATTGAAGCTTTCAAGTCATACTCGCACTTTGGATGTGGTAACTGTCAAGCATTTAGTGCCGCACACAGTGGAAGAGACGACGAGACTGATGATTTGATTGGGAATTTTGTCAACCTCAAAAGAATGATGTATTTAAAGACATTGTTCGGGATTTGAGGATCAGCTTGACAAACCCAAGGCAGGCAGAAAGAAATGATAGGCACGACCAAGAGGGGGCGTCAAACACAGTTCCTTAGCTTTTCGGTTACTGCTTTTATTTTGCTATGATACATCTGTGTTAAATAATTAAGTAGGGCTGTTGACGGCTTGCGCATGTTTGAATAAAAAAGTTGAACTCTTGAGTGCTCCCCAATTTTCAGATGCAATTCTCCGCATTCAATGTCAACCGACAAGCTGCGCATTGTATTCATCATACATTTTGATCACTAAAAGAGAGCCACAGAGAACGAGCTATAAGTGATGAGGATTTGACCTAGTTTTGGCTTGTCATGCGTGCAGACTTGTGTTTTCATCTCTACACACAATGACTCATGTATTCTTCATATAACATGCCGAGAACTTCAAATCACCTTAAAGATGTACGCTTCAAGCTACGAGTTTGGATATGCAAACTTACCAAACGTGGCCATGACTAGTAATAGTATCATCTTATTTTATGGTAGGTCTGGGGTACAAGATAAATACCCAAAATTAAGGAATAAATAACGAAAAATTAACAGCTGATTTTGGGCAGCGCATAATAGGAATCTCATACGCAATCCAGTGAAGTTTATAGATGGAATGTTCACACACCTTTTGGTCTGATCTCAATCCCTTGAACAATGAGACCATTCTTCCAGTTTCCACCCTTCACTTCCATCAAACTTATTTCCAAATCCCAATATTGTTTTCCCTCCACCAAAAACTCCCCCAACTCAACTTCCATCCATCCATCTGCCCTGAACTTGGAGCACTGGGTATTGCGATTTATGGGCACACTGCCATGACTCCAACTGAGATATCTGGCGGGCAGGCGATGATTAGCAATACTATCCTGGTAATGCTGTATTCTTGCTGCATTTGGATCTAAACAGATAGTTCGTTTTTGACCATCATCACCACTAATTCCTACCGAAGCCTCAGCAGGTTGGTAATCAAATCCGAAAATTCCTGAGGTCACAGTGAAAACAAGGTAAGCTGAATATTTCGTTTCTGAAGATAACATGCTAGCATTTATCTTGCCACGAACTTCAAACCAACAAACACTAAGGAGCTCTGCAACCTCAGGGAATCTGAATCAAATGTGCAATGAACCATCAGATTCAAAATAGTACTTGTTATACTTATATGCAGGATAACTGTAATACCTGGACTCAGGAAGAGAGATCCATTTCCAATATTGAGGTTCATCACCCCACACAATAAAGAGGTCCCTTGCAGCCAGCATGAAGCACTTCTTTCCAGTCTCTTTCTCCAATGAAAAGCTCTGCAATAACAAAGAACCTGTAAGATACATCCTCAACTAGAATAAATGAAATGAGGGTCATGCTAAAATATCCAGATGATCAAAATGTAAAGAGAGAACTTCACTAGTAACAACTATAAACAAGCCTGCCAGGGAAGAACCAACACGGACATGAGCGTTGGACAAAACACGACACACAATTTTTCAAAAAAGTAGCGACATGTCCCCAACAAACTAATTAAAATAATGATATTATTAATTTTTATTTTCTATTTTTTTAGTGTAAAGTAATTTCTATCAATTCCGGTGTGTCGACACTATATCTCCTACTACTCGACAATGTGTCAATGACGTATACAGCTGTCATAAACTGAATTTTTTTTGGACAAGCTAGGCTGTTAAATGTGATTAATTGTCGTTAATTTTGATAACTAATGAATTAATTATGCGTTAATTTTGTTCATTAGGTAAAACTTGAGGCAAATTTGGTGAATTGGACAAAATGAGCGAAAAAAGAAGAAATACGAAGTTTGGGATTAAATTGTAAATTTCCAATAGTTGATTCGAACATAAGATCGCTGATTGGAAAAATACTTGGAATCAATTGGCTGAAATGGAAGTTGAAGGATCAGAATTACAAAAAAAATATAATTAAAAAAAAAATGCAAGAATAACATTACAGCAAAAAAAGGGACCAAAACGCAAAACGGTTGAAAGATTTGTTACCGCACGTGCAAATAATTAATTGGAAATGGCGGAGACAAATCAACAGGGATCAAATTTGTTAAATGACGCGCAGGCCACAGCACATATTGCAAACACGCGCTGAGGGAAAATGGAGGATCGACGCTACAATTTCCCAATTAACCTGAAATTCCTTTTTAATTCAAATTCTTTATGCGTTTGGCTTATTTTGGGACCTCCATAAATACAAAACTTGGCCAAAACATTGGGGAATCCTCTCTAGCCTCTAGATACACAATAATATCATAAAATTCATCAAGAACAAGATGCCAATTCACCACTTTTGATGGAGAATATCAAATCTTAGCAAAAATTGAAGGTTAATTACATCAAGAAATTGAAGATTTCAACCTTGAACTTGAAGATCAATATCATTTGCATTATTTCATGACGCGGGTAATATTTTTCTATTATCTTTTTTTGTAATCTATATAAAATTATGCTAGGTTAGATCCTTTTTATATTGGATGAAGATGAAACTTATTATTTATTTATTTTAATTCAAAACTAGTAGTTTAGTATTTCTTCTATTTCTTGATTAATTTTGTATTTCCATTGCATTATTTAATTCCTAAAACTCTTCAAATCTCTCCAATCCTCACAAAATCGCATTCATTCATCAGTTGGACAAATTAACTTCATATCTTTTGTGGAGAATCATTTCAAATATCAATTTCATCACATCTAAGGTAAATTTATATAATTTTCTTTTCCAAAACATATTAAATCTATGTCCTAACCACGACCCGAATATATTCCTAACTCGAATTCGAATGATTAGCATGTATTAAAGTTTAGATTATCTCTATGATTGTATACGTAATAAATGTTATTCCTAACATGTATTGCACCCATGTTAATTTTGTCATGTTCTAAATTTAATGCATTAAATTTTAAATTATATATATGATTGTAAGCGTGATAAACGTCATTCCTAACATCGGTTGCACATACGTTAATTTTGCAGCGTTCTAAATTTATTGTGAGTCTTCCAACACTACAACAAGCAACTAAATATCTAATTGGTGATCAAGATAAGCAGATTCGAAATCTAATACAATCGTCTACAATATGATAAAAACCAAACTTTTACAGCTTCCTTAGAATAATTTGGCATAAATCACATTAAAAACTCTTTTGTATTACATAATTCGGATTCCATACATAACTAGTAAAATTGAATTGAATTGAATTTATTGCATGTGGGACGATATCTCAAATCACTCAAATCTATTACTTGTCAACGATCCTATTCGCTTGCAAGATTTTACCGAATACAAGCTACCTGGAAGTCTAACACATATCTTCTAGCATGTCAGTAAAGATAAAATTCAAAATATAGATTTTATTGTACAGAAAATAACACATTTTGCAAAGAACTACATTAAGAACAGGTACATTAATAAAATCATAATTCATGAACTCGCACGTCTTGAACAAGACTATGATTTAAATAAAAGGAAACTTAATACAAATTCTTTCAAAATTTAAAACATTAATACTCTCTTGTTAGACTTAACAGAATTATGAACCCACAAAAACCTCCATTATTGTAGCACGGGTAGGATGAATTTATTTAATTTTAAAGACACACAATCCCTAAACAATTAATTTGTAAAACAGTGTAAAAATTGGAGAATATTAGGAAAGAAGTCAAGTTTAGGAAATATCCATGATGACCTCTAAATCTGGCAAGACACAAGTGTCAACAAATTACAACCTATGATGCTCGGACTTGGGTACGTACCTAAGTGTCAAATCTTTTATTTTCAAAAATATAGGATACGAGGACATGACTGAAAAGATTCCAAATTTCAGACACGGGTATGTGGGTATATCTTTCAAACTTCAATTTTTTTACTAACTCAAGATGTTATTTTAAATAAACCAAAAACTATTGTTCACAAAGAAGGAAATGAGTATTGAATAAGGGGTTAAGACGAATAAAATAGAATTTTGAGTTTTAGTTTTCAATTATAGGAAGTTAATTATTAAGGGATGTATTCAACTGAGACTTTTAATCACTTTTTGGGATTTAAAAGTTTAGGAGTATTCAATATAGATTTTTGAAGACTCTCTAAAAGTATTGATGTATTCAATTGAGACGTTTGTAAACTTTTAAAAAGTATCTAAAAGTCACGGTGTATTAGAAATCTTTATAAGTCTTGGGATATTCAAATTTTTATGACTTTTAAAATTTATTATAAAAGTTTCCATGGTACTAACTTTTAAGTAGAAAGTACGAAAATAAAATTTCAAAATTTGTCTATCATTAATCACAAGATTTTGAGACTTTCACATAAAAAATAAAAAAAAAATTAATTTTTTTTTAATTCAATATTTTTCTTTCCTTTGCCCTTTTACGAACATTAAAGTTATGATTAAAATTTATTTTTGCTATTGATTGTATTAATTTCTATTTTTCTTTTTCTCTCTTTTTTATTTCTATTTTTTACGAAAAAATTAAATTGCATTCTTATAACCTTTTTTTTTTTCCTTTTTTTCATTCATTTTTTCTAAAAAAATGTCTATTTTGAATTAAATTATAAAATTCTATATAGACTAATGTAAAATTAAATTTAAATATATATTACTTATCTATTCTTTAAAGGTATATTAAACTAATAATAATGAATATTAAATTTATTTTTTGTATGTAAAATTGTTATTATTTATTTAATTAAGATCTTAAATTTTTATTCTTTTNTTTATTTTTTGTATGTAAAATTGTTATTATTTATTTAATTAAGATCTTAAATTTTTATTCTTTTTAAAATATTTTTTTTATTATATAGAGGAAAAGGAAGGAGAAGGGAACTTGTGAGAACCACTACCTCGTATGTGATAATTTCACAATGTTGCACTAGATCCACATAAATTCTATCTCAAATGAAAGTTTTCAAAAGTTTTTTGAATTCTATAAAAGTCTCTAAAAGTTTTAAAATAAAAGTGTAAATCTACAAAAGATTTCCACTAATTCCATATAAATCTCTAAAAAATTCAGGAAATCCACAGAAGTCATCACTTAAAAAAGGTTCATCAAATTCTTCAAAAGTCCCAATTGAACACTCCCTAAATGTTATATAAAATAGAAAATGAGGAACTCGATTGCAATTTGGAATTAGTGGAACATTAGGTAGCACTATATGGAACCCATTTTCATTTTATACAAAGAAAATCCTAAACCATCGATGCAGTGAGGGAAAGAAGGGAAAAAAAACGAAGATAAAGGAAAGAAAAAAGTCAGAAGAAAAAAAGGGAAAACCTAGTGCCGCCACCTTCCTCCACCCTCTCGAAGGCGACGCTAGGTTTCCAGAGAGTAGAAACGGGAAAGAAGTAAAGGGAAAGAAAAAAAAAAGAAAGAAGAAAAGAAGTAGAAACAGCAAAGTGTCCAGTTGAAACTTGGAGGATCCGACATATATCTCATACCCATACGATAGGGGTATTTCGTCCATTTCACGGAGTCCGAGCATTAGAGATTACAACTTCTCTCCCTCTATGTATATGTTGCATTCACTTGGATATACACATTAAAGGCACGGACCGAGACTCAATGAATAAAGGAAGAGGACACGCTCGCTGCACTCTTGATGCTCTAGTCATGGACATATTAGAGTGGAAGAAACAAGAGGAAAGGGGAATACGAGGTCGATTTATATTTGAGAATGAAATTACTAAATTGTTATTACCTTCAATGACACAAAGTGTGAGTATTTATTGGCAAAAGAGATGTTGAGGCCACTCGGATGCTTGACACATGGCTTCGCCCCAGCTGCTCACTTGTCTAGCTCCATGGTATCACATAATAGCTGTTATAAGGGTGTGACCTTCCATACCTTGTCCTAAGCAGATTATGTGGGATTTGACGAGTCGTCTTTGTAGAAATATCATATCAATCATATCCCTCATTACTCAAGGTGTCAGGGATGTTAGAGACTGCAACTTGCACAAGGCATATGGGATTTGATATCAGCCGCTTCGATCTCAAGAGGCCTTCTTTGTGTAGCCAAGATTGAGTCCCTTTTCGTCTGGGGCGATGCGACGAATCTTGAGAAAGTGGAGTAGCATCGGAGGACTAATATAGCGAGGTACTAGGTAATGCCTCCAACACCTCGAAAGAGAGAATGGTTAGAAGATAGGTACAACTTATTGTCTCGAAGAACAAATAGAAGAGGCAATATAATACATTCATCTCGAACGTGGTGCCGAGCAACGTAGGTGTTTACCTCGTCTTTATGCTTAACTGACAGCAACATGACCTGCCACATAGTCAGAGGCATAACAACCTACAATAGGTATAGTTTGGTGATGAAAATTTTGGTAGTTTTTCCTTTCCTCATTTATATTGGTCTTTATTGCTCTTAAATAAATAAGTAGCTTAATTGTAGCTTAATCATCTTTCTCCCTCAAAATAATTTATTCTCATCTCTCCATTTCTATATTCCTCTACATTTTCAATTCTCTATATTTTCTAGCAGTAGCAAAGAATATATCATTTCTCATTTTTGAAACACAATTGAAAGTCCAAGGTGGGATAACGAGGTGCAATTGGTTTGTCTCGTTAAATTTTTATTGAATTCATATTGACAATGTTATAATAATGAAGTGATATGATACTATGTATATGTTTATGATCATCCGGCACAAAAGATTTGATACGATATGCATTCTCATCGAAAATTCTAAAGATATTATTTGACGATATGACTATTTTGATATATGAATTGATACATGTTATTCAAGATTGTACAAATACGCGTGTCCTATTGACTATTCCCCATATTCATCATTTTCTCCTCCACCTCACTGGTTAGTATGGGTCATGTTGGAGAGCAGGCGGTTTTGTGGTACGGTTGTGCCTTGGTTCATTAGTTTAAAATATGAAACTAAAGTTTTCTTATTGCTATTTTTCTTCTCTTTTACCATATTGCAGTAGAATTTGATATTTTCATTTTATATTTCAAGACCAAAGCACGTTTTTATGAAATTTAGATGCATTGACTTGATGCGCGTTGCATGTTATGGCAAAAATCCTTCGTTTAAAATATATGGTTATCTAAAGGATTTAGAACTGCTATTTTTCGTAGTTAAATGAAATGGAATGTTTTGAAAGCTCACGTGAATTACAAATCAAGTTATTGAGCGAAAATCAATATTCTTTTGGTAATGCTCACTAATTATAGAACTTGGGACGTTACAACCAGGCCTTGACATTGATAGTCATGTTAGATGGGACTAGAGCACAAGACTCCTACAGTCACCATTTGTGACTTTGGGAGTTGAAGGAAGCTTCTAACCTGCATGATTCTATTCATGAGTTGACTTTTGGCGATTCTATTCATGAGTTGACTTTTGGCTGTGGCAGCCATATTACTCAAGTTAGAGGGATTGTTTCCTATGGCAAAAACTGCGAAAGGGAATAATCTTTGTTTCTTTTTTTCAATGACCAAATAGAGCAAGTCAATGAATAAATCGCCATTGAGAAGAGTTTCATGGAGGCACCGGTTCATTTTTTACATCAACCTTATCAAAAATTGCTTACCAACATGATATAAAAGATCCAATTGAGTAAATTTCAATAGAAATGAAGATTAAAATTTTCCAATCAAACCGTTCATATTGGTTTACTCCTGTTAGGTTACAGAAATTTTCTGTAGTTTATACTTTCCTTATATATTATTAGTCTTTACTGCTTTTAAGTTTTTAAGTACATCAGTAGATTAGTTGTAAGAATCTATTTTTGTGATTGATTAAATAATATTCCTAATTATTTCAAGTCAAATACATGAAAATCGAACAAATTCCCAATTTTATTTCATTTCAAAAAAAAAAAAAAAAAAATGAAATAAATCCAGATGCGATAAATTCCAGTTATAGAATCCAAAATCAGGAAAATTGACCGAAATTTGTATTACCTTAGTGCCACTGTCGATGAGGATAGGGTTCTCACAGAGGTAGAAATAGAGCGCTTTCTTGGAGCGAAATTTAGTGAGATGCGAATCAGCACCGTCAATTGAGCGGGCGATAATGTCACGATAATCTGGCGGCAAAAATCGCTCCCAAACCGCATCAGAATCAGCAGCTAAACGGAATACGGAGTCTACCGACGACAGCCGGCAGGCGTCCTTGGGGCTTGTCAAAGAAAGCGCGTTAGCAATGCAAGCCTCCGGCAGCACGTTAGCCGACATCGTCTCTCTCTCTCTCTCTCTCTCTCTCTCTATAAATTGGTGGAAGAAAGGTAATGTTCTCTGATCAAACCACTTTATAAAGTAATACAGCAATTTATTTATTTTTGTTTTAAAAGAAATTACTTGTAATTGAAAAAAATAAAATATAGATATTAGTTAAATAAAAAATTGAAGTGTAACAGTTTTGAATTAGAAATTACAGAACAAGACTTCATCAATTATATCATGTACAACTCTCATTTCACTCTCATCAATTGTCAAATTTATATTTAAATCTTTGTCATTAGACAAATAATCTTGTTTGTCATCATATGCTTGGAATTCTACATCAATTAGAGCGTTTTTTTATTGATTTTATTTTTCATAAAAAATATCATTTTCATCCAAATTCTTACTTTTAAGGTATTTAATTGACAATTTTTTGTCATTTTCATCTAAATTCCTACTTTTAAGGCGTTTGATTGACAATTTTTTCCACCAAAATATTTTCAACTTTTTGTCAAGTAACCATATTTACCACAAATACAAGGAAAATATTTTCTTCAGGAAGATGTGATTTTTATTTTCTAGGTAATTCACCGTCTCTTTCTTTTTCTCATCTACTCACCAATAAAAATAGACAAGTATAATAGTTTATAAGTTCAAACTAGATCAATCAAATAATTTTCATGCAAATAATTTTCAGACATTTGAATTCCAAGCAAATTATATGCTTGTAATATCATTCATTTTTATAAAGTTATGGAGTGTCGATGGAGCAATAACTACTTGCTTATAATAATTGTAACTTAGCATGTGTTGTGGTGCTCGAAAAAATTCATAATTACCAAACTTTAAGAATACAATTTTAAAAAGGTGCAAAAAACCATTGGACACTACCCATTAGACATCGTGTGAAAAACTTCCTATCTATTGGAAATAGTAGAAAATATTTTTGTTTGAAACCTTTAGTGCGGAATACAATCAGTGCAAAAAACCATCCTCCAGTCCAGTTTCATTAGTTTAAACGGTTAAAAACAGTAAAAAAAATAAAAAGTCAAAATTAAAAGAAATAATTGCAGTTGTAGTTTTAAACTTATTATTTTTTTACACATTATACCCAATTTTTTTATATACGTCACCCGCAACCTCAAATCTTTAAAAACTCCATTTTCCTCCCCCACCCAACTTCACTTTCTTCCCCACCTTTAACCGTATCCATTTCCATATATCCAGACCATTCATCACATTTTCTCTGTGCTTTTTCCCCTCTCTTATTCTAAATTGACACAAGATTTACAACTTTTCCTCTCAGCTTCACACCCGAGACTCTCCTTTTTCGCCAGCACAGCCTTCCATTCTGATACTCTTGAACCACCTGTGCTCGCTTATTGATCTGTGGACTTCCTAGAAATTTCCTACTTTTCTACATTTTATATACCCACTCCCAGACCCTTTCTTATCCATATTATCGTTTCAGAATCAACACATAATTAATTCTTGTATTCAGAGTTGAAGAGAAAATTCTAGATCAATTGGAAAATAGGAGAAATAAGAATGATCAACTGGCGTGTTACGAACAAGACACTTTTATTATCATTTATGTTTTCATAACTGATGACGGAGTTTTACAAAATGTTTCATGGAAACTATTAATTCAATGGATAAAGCCATTTGTTCATTGATTTCCTTACACCATGCTTGATATTCCATTGAATTTGAAATTGAAATTGGCAGGAAAGTGTGTTGTGTTTGAAAACTGTCCTAATGTGATGTCGTTACGTGGCAAAATATGAACAGTTAATATAGCATGATCCTAAATCAATTTGACAATAATTTTTTTAATTGAAAATCCTACATGTTTGTATGCCAAGTCATTAAATCGTTGGCATTTGCATCTAAATCCAAAAGTTCTAGGTGGTGTAAAATATGGCAAGGCAGTATCATCAAGTTTTGGGTGCTAGGCATGCTTAGACGCCACCTAAGTGAGAAAAGACATTTCTTTATTTTTAATATTACTTTAATTATTATTAAATTATTGATAATAATTACTTAATCTACAATTAAAAATGAAAATTCAAGGCCTTTGACACTTAGACTCACATTAATAACTTTGTTTGGCGTCTAAGCCTGCACTAGTTACGCCTTTTGACGCATAATCACGCATTATTCATGCCTTTCCTATTGCGAGGCACCTTCTTCACGCCTTACTTCTAGACCCCACCTTTTCATTGACTCTTAGAACACTGCTAAAGCCTATAACTTGGCAGGCGCGCACATGCACGTCAATATCAATTTAAAAATGTACGCTAAATTATCTTCCATGTTTGATGGAGATTAAAATCAAAATTTTAATAAATATTAATGAAATGTGTCGTTAAAAAGTTGTGGATCTCATAAAATATGTGGTTAAAATTAATTATTAACTTTGATTTGATTAAAATCTGAATTTTAATTTTTATCAAACTAGATTCTTTGTTGAAGGTGACAATGAGTGCTAAGTTCCATGGCCATTAGTGAAACCCTATTTGCATTTCTTTTCGTCGGTTGCTACTAATATTTTCGCTATTACTGAGTAGAGTTTTGCTAGAATCCCAAAAAAAATTTACCGGAACACCCTCAAGTGTGGGTCCTGCACAATTTTTTAAATACATGGTGGGACCCACTCATTTGTGAGTATTCTGATTTACTTATGTGGAATTCTTTTTGTACTTGGGTTTTTACTTTTTAGCGTACTAAGCAACACGTTTGACAACGCATGGAAATGAAATATATTTCAGGATGTCCCATTAATTTGTCTTTTTCATGATTTTATTTATTATCATCTTATACATGTATATTATTTATTAAAATTAGACTATTCAGAATTAATTTCTACTTTTTGCATAATGAGGCATTATATTACATTACAAGGCCATTCTTCAAACATATTCAAGAATAGTTAACTTGCACAATGTGAACAAATAAATAGAACTTTTTAGTATTAACGGTACATTACTTGGAAGAAAATAAGGAAGAAAGCCAGCCAGTTTGCACACAAAAGGAATTCCAGTCATATACAAGTAATCAAATCAATGGAGAGCCAATCAAGACAACCGAGATTCATTCCTACTCAAATCAGTTTCATGGAAAGCCAATCAAGCCAGCCAAGATGTATGCCAAGTCAGTCCAACAATCATGACGATCAAGGAATTCACCAGCTTGTACATGATAATATAGATTAGAATTTGAATCTGTTAGGAAATGCCAAAAATAGAGAAAGAATGTAAAACCTCCACAATACAGAGAATGTATAAATACAAACACTTGTTTACTCTCAAGCCACGTTGAGCTGAGACTCTTAATTCTTAAATCATTGTTTTCTTCTTTTAGTACTCTAAAAAACTCTTCGACTCATGTGAACTATATATTTTCTTACAAAAAAAGTCAAAATTTAAGAAATCAATTTGCGGTGAACTGATAGCATTTGAGCGGGGCATATTTTTCTCAATTTTTTCACATCCTCATTTTGATCAACATCCCATCCTGTTACTGTTAATATCTTCTCCTCCCTGACATAGTTCAGAGATTTAATCCCTATATGAGGAGGTAAATTAATGATACGATCATTGGGAACATATCTGTGAAATAAATGTCGGGTAAGTAGTACTAAATGGTAACAAAAATGGGAAATATGTAGAAAATTTAGTACATGAGAGTCTAGAAACTACTTTCATGGCTTTCTGTTTCTTGTTGTCATCATGTATTTCTAGTTTTATGACTAACTTCTGGACCTAGAATGCAAAGAAAAGTCATTAAAGAAGGTTGTAACATACAAATGCACTATGGTGGAGATTCGGGATCCACGGGGATGTATCTAAATTACAGAAAGTAACATACAATTATAGGACGCCTTTGATCTTGTATTCCTTCCATAAAGATCATCTGAATCTTTCTGAACTGTGTGGCTGAAATGATATTAATTCCGCGTACCATGATTTTCTCAATTCTTTCACAATCTGAATTAGATTAATCTCCCCAACTACTGTTAATATCTTCTCCCTGGCGTCAATAGCCACAGATTGAATCCCTATATGAGGAGGTAGATTAATGATATGATCTTTGGGAACATATCGTAAATGTGGAGTATGTAGTACTAATGGTAATAAAATAGGAAGTACGAAGAAGATTCATTACCTGGAAGGCTAGAAACTACTTTCAAGGCCTTCTGTTTCTCTCCGTAGTCATCGCGTATTTCTAGTTTTAAGACTAACTTCTGCACCTAGAATGCAAAGAAAAGTCATTGAAGAATGTGGTAACATACAAATGCACTATATATGGTAGAGATTTCAGGATTTGTGGGGATGTATCCAAATAGAAAAGTAACATACCTTTTTTAATCTTATATTACTTCCATAAGGATCATCTTGCTGGATCTGTTGGCATTGGTGATCAATATGATGTATCCAAAATTTAATATATATATAAAAAAATAAAATGGGGGTAACATACAAATATATAATGGAAAAATTGTATTTACCCTCAACCGTTCGAGTTTGGTTTCCCTTTTATGGAAGCGACCTGACTCATCTTGCCGGACCTGTTGGCATTGGTGATCAATATGATGTATCCAAAATTAACATAAAAACAAATTAAATAGGGTAACATACAAATATAGGATGAAAAATTTATTTACCCTTAACCAATTAAGTTTGGCCCTTCTTTGGAAGTGACATGACTCATCTTGCTGGATCTGTTGGCATTGGTGATCAATATTAAGCATCTAAAAATTAACATAAAAAATAAAAATAGGATGAGGGATTGATTTACCCTAAATTCTAATGGATACAGTCTTTCTTTTGTTTGATGGAATAGAACTTCAAGGACTTCATTTCCTAGGTCCCGCTGTTCCTCAAGTATATCCTCTGCTGATTTCACAGCGGAAGGACTGGAGTTATCTATCTCAATTATTTCAAGCGTCTGTATTTTTCCAATATCAGATGGGATCTCTACCAATTTTGAGCACTTCCGGAGGATTAGGTGCTCAAGCCTTGGAAAATGAGTGTTGTCTGCTCTCCACTGCTCCAAATCTGTCTCCCAAATTAGCAAGAATTTTAGTTTGAGAAATTCTCCTTCAATTGGTATCCACTCTGGACCTACGAAAGCAAACTCGCGCAGTTTCAGCACTTCAAGATTGGGCAACATACCAAAAATTGTCATATGTTCCCAATCAATTCTACCATGTTCTAGAGTTATCTTTTTGAGCCTTGGAGAAGAAGTGATGCTTCGCAGAAAAACTGAATTTGTTGGCGATTCAAAGAAAATTTTTAGTGTTTCGAGTTTTTGGAGATGGACGTCATAGGCATTCCACATATTGGTATTATAAATAACTCCCAATTTCTTTACATTTGGAATTTTTTCAAGGAAGTGTTTTGTCATTCCTAAATCTTGTACGTTTGAAAGTGTCTCCAGGTTTTCTAGAACGAAAGATTTATCACTATCCGTTAATGGGGAAGAGAAAAAAGGAAGCAGAGAAACTCGAGAGAGTTTGAGATGCCTCAATTGTGGCATATTAAAAATTTCCTCTGGTAGGTAAATTGCAATACCCCAAGGGTCTTCAACAACTAAAGTCTGTAGATTCTTAAGTATGGCAATAGAAGGAGGAATTTCACCACGACAGGTGATAGCAATGTACCTCAAATTAACTAGTTGAAGTATTTCATCGGGGAACGTAGTAAGCACTACTCCCATCATATCCAATACCCTTAACAATTGACAACCAAAATAATAATAAGAATGCAATTGAGTATCATCCCAACCCATATATATAAAGGAACGGGCAAGAGACATTGACTGCATTGTCATCTCCTCCTCATTGGGACTATATGAAGAATCATCATGAATACTCAGACGTCGCTGCAAAGTTTCCTCTTCTGAGAAAACATGTGGATATCTGCTTTTCACACAAAGAAATTCCTCCTTATGAGCCATCCTCACACAGAGCTCTCTCAAAAGATCATGCATGATGCAGGTTTTCACTTTTCCATTAATAGACCCTTTTTGACGAACTAAAATAAGATTTCTATCAATAAGATCCCCAAGATATTCCTGTGCAACCTCTTCCAAGTGTTTATGTTCACGTGGCTTTAGAAATCCCTCAACGACCCATAAATTGATGAGTCTAGAGACTGGAATTTCATAGTTTTCTGGGAAAACTCCCATATAGAGAAAACAAGCTTTCAAATGAGCAGGCAAGTGTTTGTAACTAAAAGTTAATATCTCCGAGCACTGGACATCTTCCTCTGCTACAATTGAGCTTAAATTTTCAGCCACGTACTCCCAGAAATCTTTTGCCTTATTGACCTTTGAGAGGAGTCCACCAATCACCACAATTAGTAATGGAAGTCCCTGACAATTTTTGGCTATCTTTGTTCCGACATCCACCAAATCAGGAGGGCAATTTGCTTTGCCGAACGCCTTTTCAAGAAATAAATTCCAACTTTCTTCCTCATTAAGAAATCGCATCTGGTGATGAGCATTAGATGAGTTGACGTAATCGGCCACATATTTTAGCCTGCTTGTCAATATAATTCGACTTCCAGTTTTATCATCAGGAAATAACATTTTTATGTCATTCCAAACCTCAATACTCCGTAAATCATCCACTACAATTAGGTATCTCTTACCCTTTAGATTTTTGTGCAAATGTTCTTTTAATAGTTCATCATCCTCGTTGCTAATGTGATCGGTAACAACTATGTCCTCTAGAAGGCTTAGAAGAATGTCACGCGTGCGATATTGTGGAGACAAAGTTACCCAAGCACGAATATCAAAGCGATACTTGATAAATGAATCATTAAAAGCATTCATAGTAAGGGTAGTCTTACCCATGCCTCCCATTCCAACAATGGGAACGATTTGGAGTTTAGATTGTCCATCACAGAGTCTTTTCTTTATCTGCATCAAGTCTTGAGTAAATCCCAACATATTAGTCTGGCCACTTGCAGCAGGTCTTGATGGCAAAAAATTCCTTGGCTGAAGATTTTGTTCGCCCTTCACATCCTTAATCATCATCACCTCTTCTACAATTGTATCGATTTCTGTCACTATTTTCTGCAAGTCTAGACGATACTTTTCAGCGGATAGCGTATTTGCAAAAATACTTTGAGGTTTTGCAAGAAGACGATCTGATATGCACGACTCAAAGACATCTTCTGCGTGATAGGCCGCGGACCTGATTTTTCTTTCCAGTGATTTCACTTCTTCCCTGCTACATTGAGAAGATTCTTCAAGAAAATTCAGTAGTGAACTGAGTTTTTCTAGGAGAGGTACAAGCAGTTGATTTTCAGAAGGATCCGAAACTCCATCTCCATGGCGGATCTGCTCGACAGTGTGCATAAGAGAAACGACAGCAGCATGAGCCATGAAATGATTCGGGGTATTTTTCGGAAGGCCAAAAAATTGTTCAAGCAAAGAAATGTCAATGGCGTTCTTGTTCACGTGAAATGAACAAGCAAATTGAGTTCCTGTTAATTGGATCCAGAAGACCGTTGACCTGACAATTAGATGAGTTGGCAATTGGATCCATAAGACCCGCTAATCACCTGGATTGTATAAGCATTATCTGACTATTAAACAATTTAATAATTGGATCCAAACTTAAAATTACTATATTTCTCTCTCAATTTCTCCTTACTCAAAATTAAAATACTCGATGTGATGTACACTCGTACCATTTTTCTAGTTTCTTTGATTTCAATTGCCTCTCATCGCGTGCCACCCTCTTTTTACGCAAAATTAATAAGCTCGTTGTTCTTTCTGAAACGAAATTTCTAGATGCTTTCTTATCCCTCAATTCGTGTCTATTATATTGTCAAATTGCATGGAAATTTTAATTCTTTGCAAGATTCTTGGAAGTTGGAACCTAATTTCTCTTATGCCAAGATAACGCATTAAATTAAGAAAATAAAATTTTTTTACACTCCAATCATATTATTTATTTATTTTAAATAAATATTTATTATCTTCTCATCATTTTTTATTTTACATATTCTTTTAAAATGGCAATGATCAATCAATTCTAATAGAATAATGCTATTTGAAATATCGGTGATGTGACAATCTATTATCCCTCACATTTCTTTCTCTCTCCCTCCTCTTTCTCATAAAAATTGAATCGTCAAATTCTATTATTTTATATAAACTGACACGTCACCGATATTCCATCATCTTAATGATAAATAACATTATTCATTCTAATATGGTGTAAGTAATTTTGAAAAGTAAAATCTTGAATTATTAAATGCAGTCATCAACTTGGTAATTGTTAGAGATGTTCTTTTATTTTACTAATTGGTACAATTAAAATGAGAAAATGGGTGGAATGGAACAATTCAGCCTAACCAATCAATGCAGAATGTTCATAGGAGTAACCTTCTTCACATATTTTGAGCACCTAATCGTATCAAAAGTTATACTTTAATATATTTCTTGTCAATGTTATACTATACATTACAAAGCACATATTTCTTGTCAATTTCATTTCAATAATTATTGTGAAGTTTCCTTGCAATTGTTAAGTTATTGATAAAGCAAACATCAGCTGGAAGAAATCTTCGACAGCGATATATTTTTTTAAAATATTTAAATAACACTTGCCTTCCTTCTTGTAGTCGTTATACTTCTTTCCCTGCAAAAAAATAAAAATAAAATAATAATAAAGAAATCCAATATTTTAAAATTGTGAATCATTGTATGAAAAAGTCAAAAAAATAATTTATTAAATATATTTTTTGACAAACACAAGATATACCTAACCGTTTGGAAAAGTTGAATCGGTATTTTTAAACGGAAAATACTATGTTTACCTTATGGTACATATAGATATGTCCATAAGGTACACATAGCACAACCCTTTTTAAACATAAGACAATTATCAACTGATGAACCAAATTCTGTCCTGAATTTTTTTTATGTCCACAATTAATTATAACATTGAGAAAAGTATATTTTATTGGATAATACGGATGTGTTTGATGTATATTATTGAGAAAAGAAGGTATTTTAAATAGTGATATGATGAGAAGTATGTGATTAAAAAATTAGGAAAATTTATTGATATGATGAAAAATATTATTTTACCAAAAAATGTGTGGTTAAAAATGAGTTTTGAAAGAATATATTTTTAACGAATGTGTACAATTTCTCGGTAATTTTTATAAATAAATAAACTTCCAAAAATCATGCATTGATTTTAGCTAATCAAACATGGACTTTTAGTTCAAATGCTTCCAATGAAGAACTGCGATACTGGAAAAATCGCATCTACACGGAAGAACATACCAAGATAATAAGCAGCATCTTAGGAAGCATTCTTAAATTAAGAGTTATTTTTGCTCTTTATTTTGATATTTCAATAAATATTTATCATCATCCTCTCATATTTTATTTAACATATTCTATTAGCTGTCAGTGATCGATCAATTCTAATATGAATTGAATAATTTGAGAGGTAAAAGTATTGAAATTTTTAACTTATTAAATGCAATCATAAAATTCATAATTGTAAGAATTATTCTTTTTTTTTTAAAAAAAAATAGAAGCTGTGTGTTTTGCTTCATCGTGTTTAGTACGAACTTTATGTTGTATAATTTAGTATATCTAGAATTAGTACAATAAACATGGAATCATAACTATGAGATTTTTTTTTTAAAAATAAGTAATATGGATGTATATATGTTTTTATCGTTATACTTGCGTTTTTACTTTTTGTATGTATGTTAATATTAAACAAATATTTCACAATTTAAAGCTAAGCGACTTAACATGTTAAAACTTGTACAACTCTGGGGTTACATATTTTCTACGTTAGTATATGCCCCATCACTAGGGATGGCAAAATGACTCACCGGCTCAGGCTCGATTCAAAAAAAGCCCGAGTCTAGCCAGCTCATGATTCGGTGGGGCCAAGTTGAGGCTCGGGCTGAGCCCCATTTTTGAGATGTCGCTCGAGCCGGCCTTGCCCTTGTGCCTCGACGGACCGGCCATGAGACTTAAAAAAAAAATTTGCTTGCCACTTTTTTAAAAAAAATTTCTTTTCATTTTAGCTGTAATTTTTTTATATGTTAATATTTACAATACGTATAAATTGCACAAATTTTAAAATTTTTTTTTTTAAAAAATAGATTTGTCACAAATTTAAAAAAAAAATCAAGCCGGAGTGGGACTGGCTCGCTAAGGCCTGAGCCGAAAGCTCGGGTCGAGCCTAGATGTAGCTCGGCTCGGCTCGGCTCGAACAAAAAAAAAATCGAAGTATTTTTACTCGAGTCGAACCCAAGCAAAAAGTTTCGGCTCGTTGACACCCTACCCATCACCAAATTCTTGGGTGACGTGAGTTTTCAAAATGACGAATGACATGAAATAACATTTTGGTAAGTCGATAATAACTAGAATTTTTTTAACAATTATATGACAATGGAAATACATTAAATTATTTTTTTTTAAACCCTACAGTTCTCTCGATAAACTACAATAGACAAAATGAAGTTTAATATGATGAAACCGCAGGCAAATCTCCATGCCCAGAAACGAGGGGGAGTCAGGTAGGGGTTCTAGATGTCCCCACAGTGAAGGGCTGAAATACAACAATTCTCCAGTGATATTCAAGTCTTAAAAGAATCAAGGAAAAATCTCAGGCAACTGGCCGGGAGAACGCCCCATTGTAAACTCGGCCATGACAACAGAAAGTCCGAGACACACCATCTACTTTGGTCAGCTCTAAAAATTTAATGCACTCCTGTCACACACTAGCAAATTCAACCAAACTCGTCCAATCTGTAATAAAATATGGTAGAAATTGAAGAAACGCAAAGATTCTGTAATATATCAATGATCAACCATTGAAAAGTTTCATGTATTCATTATGCTATAGAAGAAAAAGCTTGTAATCATTTAGGCAACCAGCAGCCAGGTTCCAGCATAACCCACCAACAACACTCCAAGTAAAGAACAAATTGGTGAAAATATTTTTCATTGTACATTCTTCACCAACAATCATAAATCCTTGCATCATTTAGCCAACACGTGCCAAATGCGAGATTGGCATAAATCTCCAAAGTCCCAGCTTACCTCCTCAGCCACAACATAGTTTTCTTCTTCGTGACTGCAGCATGGTATAAGTCATAATAGGAAGATCGTTCAACATCTCATAGTTTGGCAATGGTCGCAGTTCAGAGTATATTTTCACAAGATCTACTTTTTTCCTTCTGCAGAACAGTACAAACTTGACCAGACGATTTGCATAAAATTAAGCTGTACATGATTAAAGAAACAAATTATTAAGGAAAGTACAAGGCAGGAGTTAGAATTGTGGCACAATTGGCAAATATATAGCTCAACAGGGTATTTCCGTTATTTCAGCCGATGCTGGAACCTTGCAAGGTGGGCTTGAAGGCCAACCAGACCTGCTGCTTTGCGTGAGACCACAAAGCTCAACTGTGTCACGTAAATGTCAATATGGCTTCTCGGTTGATCAACTTCTGCTGACAGTTTCATTTCCTGGCATTTAGAAGAAAAAGAGTTAAAATATCTCTCTACACCAGTGCTCAACACAGCAGTTTATCCTATTGCAGTTTAGTCCAAGTTTAGTTATTATTAAGGCAGTAAGCAAAAATCGTCAATGTGGAAACCGAACAGAAACCACTGTTTGAAACCCTCATTTTGGTGCCACGTGAATTCGTCAATGCATATGTTTTGGACTAAAACAAAACGTTCTAAAATGGACTTCTGCTAGCAGTTTCATTTCCTAGCATTTAGAAGAAAACGAGTTAAAATATCTCTTTTCACCAGTGCTCAACATAGCAGTTAATCCTATTGCAGTTTCGTCGAAGTTTAGTTAATACTAAGGCTGTAAGCAAAAACCGTCAATCTGGAAACCGAACAGAACCCACTGTTTGAAACCCTCATTTTGGTGCCACGTGAATTCGTCAATGCAACGGTTTTGAACTAAACCAAAACATTCTAAAATGGTTTTGTTTAGGTTTCGAAATTTTAACAACAGTTTGAAACCAAACCAGACCCTTTAAAAAATAAAAGTCATAAATTTCCAACATAATTAGACCGATAAATAATAATTTTAACCTCCAAAATAAAATTAACTATTAAATTTTAATACAAAAATGTGTACTTTGGTCAATTGTCCATTACCAAATATATCTAATTATTTAATTACCCTAATTTTATAACCCTATTACCAGTCAATCCATCAAATTCGAAGCTCTTACACCCAAGTCGAATCCTCTCGTCTTCAATCTTCATGCCTCGAATATCAAACATTGAGAACCAAAAGCTCCACAATACTGACACTTCTAAATTTATAAAATAAACATGAAGTAAAAATATACCGAAAATTGGACAAACCGTTAGGTTTAGATTTGAGAAAATCTTAAAACATTTTAAACAGCTTGGTTTAGGTTTGGGTTTTTTCAAAAATGTTTTAATTGGTTTTCTTTCAAACTCTGTCAAACACCAGCCAGACTGGACCACTTACAGCTCTAGTTGTTATTATCATTTTATTTTTCCTTTTATTTTTCCTATTATCTATTTAACTAACATGACTATGTTGTAGAAGCGCATCAACCAGAAATGGTTCTCCATACGAATGCAGATGACAATTTGAAGTTGGCGAAAGATTACTCCCAAAAGAACTGAGAGTAAAAGCAATTATCATAAAAAAATGTAGATGTATTTCCTATGTGAAGTTAGTACAATCCTACAGGTACATAAATTTCTTTTGATCATGCCCTCTTTCTTGTACAGCACTGTGCAGGAAAAGCATGCTCAGGCCCTTATATCAGTGTTTCAGCCTATATATAATTCCTACATGACCTAATGAAATGCAGTAAGAAATATTGTAGAACAATGACAAAAAATAGAGATTCCCTACTTACTTCACAAACTATCTCCATTGTACCTTCAACTTCTTTACTATAGGCAGCAATCAGGTCCTCTTCTAGTCTTCTTCCTTCAGTCAAAAAGTACAATGAATATCAAATATGAAACACTTCCACATTATAACAGATGATTGAAGTTATTAAGTTGAATGTTCAAATCAACCTCAAGTATCTCATTGATACTCCCATCAGGAGGCTCGGGTTCATAATGGTTGGAGCCACCTCTAAGTTTCTAACTGCGCTAGAATTGTTCGTGATTTGCTGTTTATAAACTTGTGGTTGGCAAATCAGAACTCGCACCATCTCTTTTTGTTCCCAGCTTTTCAGGCCTTTCATCCCTGTAAGCTTTCTACCTAGTTGGAGACACTTTATTCACCTTTTCATCCTTATCAGCAGAATTCTGCGAATATGTTGTTGAGTACGTCTTCTAACCAGTAGAAATCTCAGAACTTCTCACATCAAATTGCTCCCTCTCCAAAGCAGAAGAAGTTGCACCACTTTCCTCACGGCCAGTAAATGCGGAGTTTAGAAGAAAAGCTTGAAGGTGGTTTGTCATAATCAGTAGAAACATTATAAGTTTCCTTCCCCAGAACTCTTCTCTTTGTATCCACTGCTTTAGACTCTTGACATTTCTCATTAACATCCTCTGCATCAGCACCAACAGTTGGTGCTGATGAAGTTGAATATTCCTTAATAATGGGTCGTAATGAATTAGCTTGATCCTTTTTTGAGTTTCCACTTTTGGAAAGACTTTTAACCCTGCCAACTCAAAGAAAAAATACAATGAGATATTAACTCACATAGAAACAAGCACACCTATCCGCATATCTCAATGTATTAAGGGTGTGTTTGCATGAACCGGCATTAGGAGAAATGCAAGAGATCATAACAGTGGCTTAAGCCACATGAAAAAATACAATGAGATATTAACTCACATAGAAACAAGCACACCTATCCGCATATCTCAATGTATTAAGGGTGTGTTCGCATGAACCAGCATTAGGAGAAATGCAAGACATCATAACAGTCCTTGAGTTGCCAACAAAGGAGTCATGAAGCACCTCAGTGAGTTTGCTCCCAGGAAATGGGATGTGGATCTGGTCATTGTCAAGAGCCCGAACACACTACATGCTCATCTAGAATGGTTTCAAAGCAGTACTCGTGTTTCTCTACCTAGGCAGTCAGATCCACCTTCAATATGATATTCATACATGAATTCCCCAAATCAGACATAAAAAGAAAAATAATCCAACACTAAGCTTTAATCCACATTCACATAATAATTAGTATAAATTCAAAATATGCATGTTGCTTTAAAAGTTTCCAAACCTTTGGGTTCATGCACAGTTAAGGAAGAATCATCATATACAGTGACAACATCGTCCTCCTTTCGAGCAATCTCCTTTATATTAAGAGGTCTTTCGCGCACCTGAGAAAGAAAGTACACATTTTTCTTATAGTTATTCAGATGTCCATCATGGAACATTGGCAAGATAGCCCAACACAGGGGAGAGGGTATGGGAGAGAGAAAAAATTGCAGCTTGAGCAACATACCACAACTTTAATCTTAGCCACATTTTTTTCCCTTGTACCGCTTTCTTTTTCATTTGCAGTTACAACTAGAGCGTCTGCATCTGTCTGCCCTTTCAGCAGCCTATTGGCTATCACGTCAAAGTCACTTTCAATTGCATTGGATACAGCAGTATAAATGGAGATATCTCAAATGGCTCTGAGATAGCATGCTGAAATAAAAATCAGCAAATCAGTTAAGATCACTTACTAGTTTCGACAAGAAAAATCCAAATTTTCCGAGTCAAATATTTGAGTGGACATGAGATAAAAGCTCAGTGTCATCCACAGATCGAGAAGCCAGATCAAAAATCCCCTCTAAACTCCGGAGAATAAATGCCATCTGATGCAGCAAATGCACCCGAATTTTGGGCAGTTGGAGTTTAACGCTCAGAACCAGATTCCCCACTAAAATTGAGATTCCTCATTAGTTTGAAAAGCCTCTGTTTTTCTTCTGTGGATTGCGCTCCATAACCCTTCAAACATCATCATATACTCTACCTGTTAGTAGCAAACTCAGAGGACATATAAATGGAAAGAAACTAGTAAACAGTCTTTCTGTCATGCAATGATATAAAATTAAATAGAAGTTACCTAATATGCACGAGATACCAAAAATATAGTTTAAAAAATATCCAGTAATCATCTTTTTAAGCTAAAGTGCAAATACAATGATTGAACAGTCCACTTGTCACTGACAATAATGCCTATACAAATTTTCAGCCAAAAAAAAAAAAAAACATAATGCTGCAAGAAAAAAAATTACACTCAGAATTTATAGCAGTATAAACCAATCCAGCATCCTCTAAAAATGGTCAAAATAACATCCCTCTCCTTCACACAAGGAATAAAATTAACAGTCAATAAAACAACAATCTAATCCCACATTCCCAAATGACTAAACTAGTACATTTTCAACAGAATTCAAGTACTATATATGGAGAAAAACTAAGCCAAATAATTTCAAGATATATCAGAACTATAGAGATAAAACAAAATTATAATACACCGGCATGAGGTGATTAGGCAGTACTGCAGGCGATGATCGACAGTGTTGGATTGGAGAGGAAAGATGCTGCAACCCCGCAGACTGGAGCCATCGAGCCATCACAGCATCCCCAGCATCTCCACTAGATACTTTGGGTCCTGGGTTCTTGCACAGAGCAGTGGCAGCTGCCGCATTGCTCTTCAGCATCTGGCCACCAAGAACTCACCCCATTATTCCCATCCACAACCCATTTGAATATCTGATTTTCATCCCATAACTTCTGAATTTCTGGTTCCCTTATAATAGAATTTGCTTTCAAGCCAAAGCTGTCTTTGGAAGATCTACAGTGTGCTTATACTTACCATCTTCCTGCTTTTTCACTGGACAATATCATGCATGTCAATCACATACTGAAACACACTTTGTTCAGTAACAAAAGGAAGTTACTGTGAGCAATACAGAGAGGAAACTAAAAATATCATAAGTTTCAGATTCTTTGCAACCTTCAGACGAACCATTCGCAGCCATAACAGGCTCGCGTGATCTTTGTTTTGAGGATAGAGAAGATTCTTTACTTGAGTAAGTAGAACAGTATGTCACATTTAAGAGAGAAAAGATTTCAGCTGACGAGCTTCTTCTGCAATTTAGCAGTTCGTCCTAATCGATGAGCAATTTCTCATTGACAGAGCCTGAGAAAATTAGAGACTATATTAGCAGTTC
Source organism: Fraxinus quadrangulata (assembly GCA_903798255.1). NCBI lineage: Eukaryota > Viridiplantae > Streptophyta > Magnoliopsida > Lamiales > Oleaceae > Fraxinus > Fraxinus quadrangulata. The sequence continues at coordinate 408 of CAIGRB010126413.1, read as the reverse complement.
CAAAATAATGTTCCTTATAAAAAGTCCCGAGATGCTGGAGATCATAATACATACTTTATAAAGAACTTGTCAAGTTCAATTATTTAATTTAGGAAAAGAAATTGGGTTTTACTTAGAAATTCTATAGTATTTTATGTTTTTTTCATTATTTATTTCCTATTTAATTTAGACTAGTTAAAGAGTTTATGCATTGTTCTTCTTCTCTTTTCTCCCTCTCTTTCTCTTCTCTTCTTCTTCTTCTTCTCTTCCACATCCCCTTCTACAACTCTATCTTGTTCGATTGCATCTGTTGTCAAAAGACTTATCTATAGTTAAAGATCATTGCTCCATTGATACTCTCATGAAATCTCAGTCAGATTCTTTCCGTCTGAGATCCTAGTTTAGCAACAATAACGATTTTGGAAGCTT
>CAIGRB010126412.1:7800-23546 GCA_903798255.1 Fraxinus quadrangulata | reverse complement strand
TAAATCCGAAACATGTCGAACCTGACCAAGTGCTCTAATTGCTTCATCTAAAAGCTTCAATCTGATTGTACCAATTCCAGCAACCTGACAAGATGCGTTATTTCTCATAACCATGACACATTTGGAAACCGTTTCATATGTAGTAAACAAGTTCTTATTAGGACACATATGATACACACATGCTGAATCAAGAATCTAATCGTACTCTGATTTAGATTCGACATCAGAAATAGCTAAGAGATCTCCATCAATGTTCTCTGCGAGGTTTGCTTCGCCTGAAGTATCTAAATTTCTACTTGTAGCAATCATTTCTTTATTCTGCAATTTGAAGCAATCTTTCTTTAAGTGCACTTTTTTCTTGCAGGAGTTACATATTTGATTACTAAACTTCAACTTCGATCTGCACCTTCCAAAATCACCATGAACAACAAGGCCAGCTCCATCTCTCGCCTCAAAAATCAAATGCTTCATACAAAGTATCATATACCTCCTCTATGGTGAGAGTATCACGACTATACAAGATCGTGTCTCTAAATGAAGAATACGAAGCGGGCAACGAACACAATAAGATTAATGCCAAATCTTCTTCATCATACTCTACTTCCAAAGTTTTCAAATCAACGACGATTTCTTTAAATACAGCCAAGTGATTTTCCTATTATCCTTCTTCTGCCATGCGATGAGAGTATAACCGCTGCTTTAGATACAATTTACTTGTAAAACTTTTAGTCATGCACAATTGCCCCAACTTTAACCATAAAGCAGTTGCCGACCTCTCATTCAAAATGTCCTGAAGAATGAAATTTGATAGATGAAGATGAATGTGAGAAACTGACTTTTTATCCTTCTGTAATTTATCCTTTGCGGTCAAAGTTGCTGGCATCTTGTCAATTCTCAGTAATGCATCATCCAAATCCAGATGTGCAAGTACCGCACGCATCTTAATCTGCCATAGCGAAAATCTAGTGCTCCGATCCAAAAGTAGAATGTCATACTTATGATTGATACCACTTGTTGTGAAATCAACTATCGGATTGAAATGTTCAAGTTATATGACACAATATGAAATATTTGATCAAGAACAAAAGAATAAATAAGATAATAATATGGCAGAGGAATTAAGAATTTTATTAACTAAGAATTATGGAGAAAGAAAATTACAATGATCCTAAAAACTAGTAATCATAAATCTTACATATTACAAATTATAAAGAATAACCTAATATTTATAGGGGACGTTCAAAACCCGAATAGATGAGTTCTAGTTGAAGTAGAATGTCAAAAAATGTGTTAAAAAGCGAGACGGGCATGGGCCAAATAGCACTATAGCTCGAGCTACAGTCGGGTGAGAGTCGAGCGACGGGATAGCGAGAGTCGGGCGACAGAGCCTCGGGTAAAAACTTGAAAGTGTTGCTCGAACGTCCAGCTAGCGGTAGGCTAGCAAAAAAATGGCGACTTTTCTTCCCAATCCATAATTTAATATATTCAAGTCTAATATAAATTTTAATTTTCAATGGACTTTCAAAATAGAACTTCAACTTGACATAGGACTCCAATAGCATTCCAAACTTGAATTCTTTATGACGTGCACTTCAATTATAATTCTTCAATTACTTCAATAACTTCAACAAAGAAATTCGGGTCACACCCAAATTCCAACATGTGATGATAATGAGAGTTGCTTGACTGGATGGTTTTTCTCAAGTGTATTGAGAGTTGGATGTAGATATCTCTCACCAAAGTGCATGCATTGGTCATTTGATTTGTGTTGGAGGAGCCATCTTTCTTGCTGCAGTTACAACAACATTTCATGTCATTGATCCAAATATTGTTTGCCTTTTTACCGAGGACTTGCTACTTGCTTGGTGGTGTGTGGCATCTACACCTGTATATGGCCCAACAATCAATTCAAGAGATTGATGCTGGTGGGGAAGGTGTTGGACAAAATATCTTGCAGCTGCAGCTCGTCGGACTGCGGGTTTGCCGTGCTAGAAAAAAAGGATTTCGTAGTCTCAAGTGAAGAATCCTAGATGTCTCTCTTATTCACTGAGTACAAAAGGTGAATTATTGGCAATCGCATGTGTAAATATCCACCTACCATTCTTCTAATATTGAAACTTGCTTGAAATTGAAGAATTTTCAAGATACTTACATTGAATCACTTGTCTTCTTATCTACTCGTAATCTTTATTGGTGCAAAATCGATCACAATGGAAAGAGTTCCTTTTTTCACAATCCAATTGTCTTTTAAGAGATGATTGTATACCTAAGAATCATGATTTCTAGCTTTTCAATATGGTGCCATTTTTCTATATAAATTTTGAACATTTTTCCATGATTTCTTACGACCTTCCACTATCATATATTTTGGAAGACAAGGGAGTTGAAGTTGATTATGGGTGATGGGAAGTTATTCCTTAAATTAAAATAATTTATCCATGTAACCCATTACCATGTTATATAGGTATGGTAAACCCATCATTCATTTTCAACATTTCTTACTCGCACATGATAGACTGGATTTAAAATGAAATATCGTCATTTAAATTTGTCTAAAGATCTAACTCACAGAGTTCATACCGATAAATAGATCATGTGATTAACGAGACAGTCAGAGCACGCAATATCGTACACTTGTTATAGATGTCTAGTAGCTCTACAAGAGGAATGTCATTTCTCATTATACCCTAACATCTAGTTCGAGCACTTCTAAACTCTTAACCAAGAACATACTTGCTCTACACCTTATATTGTATATACATTTGTCTAATTGTCCAATTGGCAAACACAAATGTGTTAGGTAGAATAGCCTATTTTTTCTACTCAAATCTCTTAACCTTATAATTGCTTCATTTTTAGACATATCACGTAAAACCAAAACATTCATTATTAATGTCAATACACTAAAGTAGCAACACTATAATAAAGTTTTGAGAAACATTTAAAAATCATAATTATATATAAATGAGGTTATATATTTACATATAATGGACTCACACAATGACCCATTCTTTCACTTCTATAGTCGCCAAATCACACGTGGTGCTACACACATGCTACGAGGTTCCTTTTCTTAGGGCATACATATAAATTAATACATTGGACATATCATAGTTCACGCATTCCTCGATATCTAACTTGAGTTATCCTTATATTTATTTCTCTATAAACTCTCAATCGATAACTTGATCGACGGTTAAACAAGTCTAATGAACAACACAATTAATTTCGATTGTTCATTGTAATCGCATATTGAATATTCATCAAAGTGATTGAATCACATACACAACATGATCATTCTACCTCATCTTAGCACATCCCAAAATGTTTTAAGGTTATTGCTCGTGTGTATGAGTTACTCTCTACATGTTCGATATACTTTTAATGTATTCGTACAAATTAATCATCAACAATCACGAAAAGAAGAAGAAGATTACACTTTATATATGAACTCAAAATGATTTGATCATCAATGGACCTTTAGGAGTTCACAAGACACATAATTTAGCTCGATGGTCATTATTTGGACAAAATAATGTTTTGAATAATGATTTTCAAGAGAGTGTGCGGTTAAAAAGTAAAAAAAAAAAATTAGATTTACGTGTAGATTATTTTCTTGTGCGATTGAAAATAAGTACGTAGAAAAAAAGTTTTCAAATAATAGTCGTCAAACAAGGGGCTTAAATTCTATGCAATTCTAGAGATTTGTCATGAGTCACGAAGACATGTTTAGATATCGATTTAGTGAGCAGATGAACTACCGTATGATGAGTAGAAATATACTACAAAGTCACTTCATTATTTGCTATGATGTCCCTTACAAAATTATAATAAATTTTGGATTAATGTATTTGGTTCTTCTACTATACTTACGTTCGTTAGATATGCAATAAAAACTTGACTACCACAATAAATCGACGTTAGGTTATGATTCAAGCTAGTTAAAAGCTATTTTTGCATATAATATCAACTTACACTTTTTACCCACGAGATTATTCACTGGATTCTGTAGTTCATGTCATCAAATTTATCCCATTTTTAGCCATTAGGAAAAAAAAAAGTTAAGAGGGCGACTCTCAAAGGATCACTAGAAATTCACTTTCCATTTTCATCAAATTTCAAATATGATATCCCTTAATATATTTTTAGCACGTGGCCACCACTTCTCATTTGAATTTACACCGAACTAATACGTAAAAATAAGTGATCAACTCTCGTAGAGAAAGTCACTAAATATTCAGTCTCTTGTGGTCACTTTACTAAGCTTGTGCGACCTAGTGCGAGTGCACGTTACAAAAGTTAATTGTTGAAATTTTAGTAAAAAGTTTCGCATCAATAACCTTATATAGTATTAAGTAACTTTTGATCAACTCCCCGAATTAACCTTATGAAATTTATTTTATTTTTCGCATAATATTTACAACCAACATATCTTGAATAGGTCGTATTGAATAAGTCTATGTTTATCCTTCTCATCTCTTCCGAAAAATAAATCTTTGATTGACTATTGCGCCAAACGCATAAATATTTAATGTAAAAATTAAATTTAAACAGGAAGCAACGTAAAATCAAATAAGAATAAAAGATATTAAACGAAAAAAAACATGAAATTAATCGTCTATCTTTTATTCGGGATATTATTTTAAAAAAAAAAAAGAAGAAGAAGAAGTTTATATTTCACAGAGACAGATAAACACAACTAAATCAAAATAAATCAGAGTATCAAAATTCAATCAAACAGAACAAAACAAACCCTAGAAGCATGCTCAGGAATGAAATCAGGGTTTGTGAGTGGTTTTATGGTATTTTTGTTTGATCCATTGCAGGCCAACAGATGTTCCTTCTTTAACCTTCTTCACGCCAGTGGAAGCCACTGCTTTCGTTTTTCCGAGGCCTTCTCCGACCTTCTTTCCGTACTTGGCGGCCATACCGCCGCTGTCGGTGCTCTTCTTTTTCTCCGGTAAGCGGTCAGGCCCATTGTCCCATTGATCAGCCCATGAGTCGCCGTTCATCTTTGAACGAGATTAGAATTGTAGAGAGAGATTTGTTGAATGGATTCAAGAATTTCGTTGGGGTTTTGGATGAATGCCGATTTAAAAAGTATATGGTCCAACCTAAATATATATAGGGGAAATTGCATGTGAGCACGCTACCAGGATTCCATATTTTGTAGTCAGTATTGTGGTTGAAGGACAAGAATACCCTAATTTAGCTCCTTTGGTAGAGATTTCTTAAGAATAATTTTTGTGAAATGATTTTTTTTTTGAATGTGCAATTAAAAAATAGAAAAAAATTATGATTTCTCATGAAAAATTATTATATTAAGAGAATGCTTGATAAAAAAAAATGGAGATCGAACATGAGATAAATCTCTTATATTGATTGAGACACCGTTTAAGCACCATTTAAAAAAATAATAATAATAATTTCTAATCAAACATTATCGTAATAAAATAATTTTATACGTGAATCCAAAACTACTGTTTTTTTTTTAACCACGCATTCTAAAAAAAATAAAATTACTATATAAAACTCATTTTTCACAAAATGGGGCTCTAATAGAGCCTAAATTAAGTGCTTATTTGATAAGACTTTATTAAAACTATATTAAATTTTCAGCTTTTCAAACTTTAATTTTATCCATATATTCGTAGGATTCTCAATTTTTATCAACTTTTCAACAACATATTTTATTGACTTTTTATAAAAATTGTTAAATTCTTTTATCAAAAACTTTCTCAAACAAACCCTGAAACAAAAAAAAATATATATATACATGTAAGACTCGACAGCTCCGGTTCAATTAGGTTCTAAAGATTTTTGGGTATTTAGTAAGTAAAATCATTGGGTCTAAATTTAATTATGAAACCGTACCGATTCGATTCGGTTCCGTACCATAATTAAATTTTTTAACATTCACAACAACACTACATTAATTCAACTAATGATATATCCAATTTTAAATCTTACAACAGCGCTATATTAACAATTACAAAATAATGTAATCCAATTTTAAAATGTAGAAATAGCAATAAACATCTTGAATATTAGTTATCAATTATAATATTTATATATTGAAGCATGAGAAATTATTAGAAAGGACGGTTGCTACTGAGAGAAATGAACACACACAAATACGAGAGCTTACAATAAACATATTGAACGTTGGTTATGAATTATAATGTTTATTTATTGAAGCGTGAGAAATTAATAGAAAAGAATGAGAAGAAGCTTACCATGATCAAAGTTGATGAAATTCAATGAATATGGGAAGAAAAATGGTAAGATGAAGAGATGCGTAGCTGTTCAGCTTTGATTATTTGAGAAACGACATAATAAATTGAGAAAAACTTAGGTCACTTAATTTTGATTCTTTGAAATTTGAATTACAAAGTTTGGTTTGGGTTGAAACACGCGAAAATGATATTTTAGGTTCAATTAATTAGTTGAAAAATGAAACAAGAAAATGATATTTCTGGGCTCAATTAATTAGTTGACAAATTTATTTATAAAAAAGAAAATAATATGGCTGGTTTAATATAAAAAAATTAGGAAGATCTAGATTCGAGAGCAATACTCATTCAGATAACTAAATTAAGAATAACTGAATCGAAACACTCCGTTTGGTTCGATTTGATTCGATTCGAAAATTTTGCCCAACTATACATGGATAAAATGGGACATAGAGCTTCTATATACAAGCCCATCATGTTTTTTTATTTTATTTATTTATTTATCTTTTTCGTTTTTTTTTTTTGTGAAATCCTCGCCGTTTGAACTCAACAAAACTTGAGATGTGTCTAAGACATGGTCTATTGTTTGAACAATGAGTTGCTATCTTGTCCCCATCATTAATGGCTGCTCTACACAGACGTATTATCTTCTCAATTACTTTATATTAAAGTTTAGATGAATATGGTAATTTTACAAAAAATTGAAATTACATTATGGATGTATTTAGAGTGGGATGAATATATAAAATTTGTGTGAAGTGTTTAAATGAATGAATTTGATAAGGACAATATTGTAATTTGATGTCGATGAATAATAATTTTTTAAAGTTTTAATATTTCATTAGAGATGAGTATAGAGTAAGATGAATATATAATAATTGTGGATGTAAATAGCGGTATTCTAATTTTTTTGGCTGCATTCGTATTATTAACCTTTTAATAATTAGTACATTTTTCTTTGATAATAGTTAATGTCCAAAAAATTTGATAGGTGGGCGTAAAAGGACTTTTGCCCTTCACATTATAAACAAGCAAAATAAATAATAGATATAAAAGTTTTAAAATACATTTATTTCAATATTTTCAATATGACATGCACATCATCGTGAAAAACGTGTTAATAATTTTTAGAGTTCCTATTTGGGTCGAATTAAAATCTAATTTTAATCTAAGTCAAACTCAAACAATCAATATTAATCACATCTTTCATGGATCCCACATCTTTTCAACAACACGTTTCAAAAACTTCTATTACAATCCACTAAAAATCTAATTTTAATCACTATCAANGAAACCTTGAGAAAAATCTATAAATACTCTTGTCTAAGAGAATAAAATGATGTAAATTCAAATATCTTCATCTCAAATAATCATTTATCCTCTTACTCCAATTTGATCATCAAAATCAATGAGTTTAAGAGGTAAAAACCCTGGCTAGGGTAGAGGAGTTTGTTATCAAATTTTTATAATCAACATATTTTTTAATCAAGCCAAATTTTATTATAATTAATGAAGGTCTTATGAAGTCATTCAAGCAATGCGATTACGCCCTTATTTTGGGGGAATTGAAATTAGATTTTTAGTAAATTTTGATAAAAGTTGATGAAATATATAGTTGAAAAATTGTGAATTTTTAGAAATATGTGATTAAAATTATTTATTGATTTTACCTTAGACTTAACTTCAAATTTAAATCTTGATCTCTACCAAATATGTGCTTAAAATTGTTTCTATATCTCAGTAATTAAATAATTTTGCAATTCATTTTTCCACCCACATGGTATGGGTAATACAGTAATTTCAGTTGCGCGTGTGACCAGCAAATAAAAAACTTTTGCCCCATATTTTCATCTTGTTGACATTTACGTCTTTCTAGAAGATCCTCCCTAATGGGCCTAACTTACTTTTTTTTTTTTCTTTTTTAAAATTTGATTAGAACTTGGCTTGGCAATAGGAATAGGGTTCGGTTACACCTAACCCCGGATTGATTCAATTAGATTGATAGAATAGGGTTTACGTAGCTTTAGATCAAATAAAATTCATGCTCTGTGTCCACTCTAGTGTGCATTATTGTTTACATTCATCTTCATTGCAAATCGTGTTTTGACAGTGTACAAAAAAATTATTCTCTCATCCAATCAATTTTTGACAATCGTACAGGTGTCAGCATAAGTAATTCAATGTATAAATGGCAAAGTCCATGTACCTAACTTTGCTCACTCTATTGGTAATATTATTTAATATCTACATATTACATACTAAGGTAACTTATATAATTTTTTTTTAGAATAATAAGTAATTTTACTGGTTTTTAAAATTCAACCAAACTTTCTCCTATAGTCAAAACATCATTTGGACGGGTCCGAAGTGTTTAGAGTTTGATTTAGCAAATTCACCGACGGTAGAGGAATGTTGGTTTAAATTTTTTAAGGTAGATAATATATCAAGACCTTGACTTCCAATCGAGCTTAAAACCGTGTTAACCAATCTTGAATTTTGATATTGATTGATACAAGAGGACAAGGGTATGAGATTGTTTAAAATTAATCCCAGAACTTTCTATACTCCATCTATCTATCATGGTCTTAATTTTACATCTTGTGAGAAGTTGAATTGTTGTCCTAAAGTTGTGTTCTTCTTTGGAATGATAAAATGCTTCTACAAATTGTTCTCTACTTCTCTTGATCGATGAGAATTTTTTAAGATAATGTAAAAGATTCAACAGTTAAGTTATTATTATGAGCATATCGAGAAAGTCATTAAAAAAATGTCAAGCATATAACAAAACAAACTGCATAGATAAGAGACGTTTTACTTGATTTGACAAACATTAGTTAAAATTCCAAAATAAAGAGTGAGGATGAGTCCTTAGTGACTTATGAACTTGACAACTTTGAGTTCTTGCTATCAATCTCTTTGAATGACTTCTTATTTCATTCTTTGAAAATTATAGAGAATTTGAATTTTCTAATGCCACGGATGAAGCTAACAAATGACATCGGGAAAATGCACCGTTCGAAGAAAATCTTAATTTGATGAAAGTGGTAGTAATGAGATAATTCAATCGTCTGAATAATCTTTTAATTTCTTTCTCTTTATAATTAATCAAACTAGATCTTCACGGCAAACTCGCTTGAACAACTTAAATAATATGAAGTGATATTTGGGTTTGTGTTTAATTTGGAGAAGTTAATGCAGCCAATATTGATAGTATGTTGAAGTCTTAAGAAAATATTAAGTAATATCTAAAACAAGATGGACGTTCTAACACTAATGAAGATTATTTGTATTTAGAGTTGATGGTGTTGAAGTATTACTTATCAAGTGAAACAAAAAGAGTAATTGATGTGCTACATTATTTGAAGAAGATGAATAATCGTTTTACACATATTTATATTTTTTTTTATAAAACTTTGCTAACCATATTGGTTAGAGTTGCATATGCAAAACGATGTTCTCCTAATTGAAATTAATCAAGACTTATATTCGATCAACTATGTAAAATAGAAAGACTATCGATTGAAAAATAAATGGTTGAATAACTATAGTATGCAAATTTGATTAACATTTTTTGTCTCTAAAACTGCAAGGCAAGTAGTATGTAAGTGATTATATGGAACTTTTTCGTCCTTATTATGTAATTATAATATAAACATTTTTTAATGTAAAAATTTATTTGTTGTTTTATTATAAGTGAAAAAAATATCAATGTATACTACGATTTGGAGTCCCAATTTATAAAGTAAGCCTCAATTCCCCGAAAATCTCTAGTAGAGTCGTGGGTCAACCATGACAAATCCCAAGTTTTGGACATGGACTAGTTGATGATAAAATGGTCCTTACTCTAGAATGTAGTGGATAAAGTGGAGCTCGACTAGTTGATGAAGGGACTAGTTGATGATAAAATGGTCCTTACTCTAGAATGACCCTTCTACTTCACAATTAGTGTTAATCTCAAATATCAAACCATTAATTGTATATATGATATGAAAAGTATGGAAATCACTAAAACTTGGCCTACCATATTAATTTGTTGTGTGTACAATGATGTCCTAAAGTAAAATTGTCTGTCGTTAACTATTATGACCTTTTTGAATAATCACTCACATGGTACGATAATTGATTCACTTTCGTAGCGATCACAAGCAATTTTCAATACTTTCAAATCTTGCTCCAGAACAAGATAAAAGTAAAATAATTATTAAAATCGATTTTTCATAAAAAGTAAATAAGATAAAATGATTTTATTGTATTTTTTTTTCAAGAAAAATAAGAGGTATATATAGGTCATGAATAATAACATTCAATAATAATTCATAATTTAGTAAAATTAAAACTGTTCACAAACTCACCTTGTAAATGTCTCCAACTGATCGTTTTTACTGGTTACTTTTGACTTTTAAATAGTCACTTTGAGTGTGATTTGAATAGTCAATTCCTCACATAAATTCTACACCTTTTGTCACTCAACCCACTATTCAAATTTAATTATTTCTTTCAAATAAAATATATGACGTATTGCTAACATCGCTAACAAACGAATAACTTAGCCAAAAGTAAAGAAAGAAACTGATGGAGGAAGGAAAAAAGTAAGTCTTTGTTTAAACTTCTTGGTGGAGGGATTCTAACATATTTATATCTTCGTAACTAACTTTTCTTGTAGAAGTTAACATTCTTTTGTGGAATTCATAATTTATTGAGAAAATAAGCCAAATTGACTCGACTTGCACAACATTCATAATGTAGTACAAGATAAGCTCATGTTTGAACTCCATTTTATCGAAGATGCATTATTTTCTCATCTTTTTACCTACGCATTCTCCAATAAAATAATATTACACGTAAAATAAAAAAATTTCCTTCTTTTTTAACCACACATTCTTTAAAAAAATCATTATTTCAAAATGCATTTCCCCCCGATACACATTTTAATGAAGCCCAAACATGGGCTAAATTAATTGTGTCGGTCTCAAATTTGTAACACCCCAAGTTGATGAATAAATAAACTATTTTGAATTATTTATTAAGATTCATTAATGTTAATTAACTCAAAACTAAGTAGTTTTAATTTGTTGATATAAATAACTCATATGCATCCCTCATTCTTGAATATCGGAATCTTGCAATTGTTAAAATTTTAGTAAATTTTTTAAATTTAAATAGAGTTAAAAATACTAAATAGTTCTTAGAAAATATTAATCATTATAATATAATTGGCATTTATTTTCAAAATGGTTAAAAACTATTTTATTAGAAACAAACAATTACAACACATCTTCCAATGTAACGAACTTTCTCACAAACGTTGTATTTTCTTTTAAAATTATACAAAAAAATTGTTGAATTAATTACGTGTTGATAGTTTAGATCATCATGACATCTAATATTATTTTGTTATCGTCTTCTTTCTACCGCTCTAAAAGTTTGAACTATCTTCGAGATTCGACTACCTTGCTGGCCAATATATTTTTTAGGCATATCCTTCTAGTCATCAGCATATTAGCTTCGAATTTCTCACACCATAAAACAGCTATAATGTGGAATCCCGAGTCACTCTTCACTTTATTTTCCTCGTTGAGAGAAGAGTTTGATTTTGATTACATTTGTGTATTTCTTATCAACCATCCTTATTTATTATCTCGGGAAGAGGGTTTATTCTTTTAATTTGACTTAACGAGGAACTAAGGTGCATGCAAGAGATCAGATATCTCGTACTAAAGAAAGGCTCTCTCTTATCCAACAACTCGATAAAGAGTTCATTCTTTGAACCTATATGTAAATTTTGGAAAATGCTAAGCACAACCCTTAAATTTTAAGGAAAAAGGTTGTCAAGGCCCGACCCCGCCCAATTTGTTACGCGCTTTCCACACGGTTTGTGTGGACCCAAATTCTTTTTTCTCCAAATACAGATATACACACATTACAATTTCCTGTTCATCTTGGCAACACCCCGCGCTTCCCTTAAACCTCCCAGAAAGAATGTGAATCAAAAATCAAACAGTCAAAAATTCCCCAAATTTAAAGACACCTCATACGCAGAATGATATAAACAATTTTATCCCTTCTGAGCACTACAAATTCTATCATTTTTGTACCTATTATCATCCACCAGATCATCATTCATCACGATCCCAGAAAAAAAGGTTACGAAATTCGCAATCATTTGTATATAAAGACAAAAGTTTTTGAATATATATATATATATTTTTTTTTCAGAGTTTAGTTCTGGGATTATATTTTATAGGATAGCGGATGTTGGTTTTTTGTCCCCTCAACCAACAACAATACTAGTTTGCTATTATCCGAAATCCGGATTTTTTCCATTTTATTGGTGATTTTGAATCTTAGTACTGTAAAAACGTAGAGGCAGGCTTGCTTGTTCTTTGCTTTCTGAGGGGCTTTGGAAATGTCACAGAAGCGGCAGCAGGAGGGCAATTCCACGGATGACACCCGTCCTAGAAAAACCCCTTCCTTTAAAAGGTGGGGTTAATGATAATAACAATTTTGTGTGTTTATTTACCTTATACTAGGTATTTAATTTTGCTGATCGCAGGTCTGATTATTGTTCATTAATATGCAGTATGCTTGGTTTTAATAGTTTTGGTTTGGAATTGTTTTAATTTGAAGTGGGGTTTTTTTTTTTCAAGGAACCTGGATTTAGTTTGATTGTGGAACTAAGAGGTGATTATGGATTAAGGTTTTAAGAAGGGAAACAAATTGCTTCTGACATTTTATGCTGTATGGATGGAGGAAAAGCTTAGGAATTGCTATCTAATTGATAGGTTGTTTATGAATGATTTCTGGTCAGAATTTTGAGTTAGTCGATTGTTATTTGCAGTTTATGGGGGGTAATAATAAGAACTGAAATTCATGCTAACAAGTATATACAGCAGAAATAAAAAATACCGAGAATTAGAAATCTATTTACTATTAAATGGTGAAAGCAACATCAGTTTACAATATGAAAAGAAAAGAGAAGGAAAAGAAATCTACTTACTATTAAATGGCGAACACGACAGCTACGACAACTACTATTAAATGGCGAACATGACAACAGCTTACACTATGAAAAGAAAAGAGAAGGAAAAGAAATAAGTTTGTTCAACAAGATTCCAAGTGAATTAACAATGCATAACGTTGAAGTAACTTAATCCCAGCTGACATAAAGGTTGAAAAGACATGTTAAAACTACTGTCTAAAGTTACAGCCCTAAATCAAATGCATGAAGAAATGATATCGGGGAAAGCCTAAATGGCTGCTAGAAACATTTGGATTAGATGGTCATGAGTATTGGAAAAGCTGAATCTATAGATTGTAAAAGTAGGAATTCTAGTAAATGTAGTTCTAGAAGATTTAGTCACGATGTACTGATACTAATTTTTGCTGGGTATTTTTCCATAGTGTGGTACTGGAGGTAATGAACTTGCAGAGATTGCAACATCTTATGGAACCAGTTCTGGAGCCCTTGATTCGCAGAGTTGTAAGTTCATGGCTATGATGTTATTGCTTTAATTTCTGCTTTTGACCCTATTGATAAATTGTTTTCTTAACGTCTTCATTTTGCGATTGAAATTAATTCTAAATTTAGGAAAAAAAGAAATAATGTTGTAAAATATGAGTTGCTTAGGTCAGACTGGATTTCTTTGCCAAGAAGACGAACAGATTTTTAGTGGTCTCTAGTCCATTTCTCTCTTAGATTAACAGCCAACAGAAACTGTAACTAGATTCGCAGGTCTGAAGACTAAATCCTATGACTTGTCAATGGATATAAACATTTTCTCCTACTTGTTTAACCATTATATATTGTTGATAAAAGTCCTTTGTTGGTAATAAACTTGAGCAGGAGACTGTACATCTCATTTTCAACTAGGCCTTTCATAAAGTTGTACAAAAAATTTGTGGAAATGAACTTACGTGTGCATGTATATTCAACTAAAAATTTCCTACAACTATTTTATAGTTAGGTAAGCTGTAAGCATACTTAAGCTGAATTACTCTGTCCAAAATTTTGTTTGGACTGATATGTGGATGACTGCTATTAGAGGACTGTCCATATGGTCTTTTTGGTAGTTCTGTGTTTTCTTAAATACAATAATTAGTGATGGATTCCAATGTGAGCTTACAGGTGAAAGAGGAAGTTGACTCAGCATTAAAGAAGTATTTGGTCAGCATGAACAGGTATGGCATTAGATTTTAATGGTAAAAGTAATAAGATTAATAATACTGGATATTGTTGCCTTATCGTTTGGCTAATTCATCGCTGACATGCTCTAGTACTTTTTTAGGAATTGTGGGAAAGATTTACATCCTTCTGAATCAAGGAGTTTGCAGTTGCGTTTCTTAAATGCTATATCCCTTCCAGTATTTACCGGAAGCCATATTGAAGGAGAAGAATGTAGCGATTTGAAAGTAGCTTTAGTTGATGATCTTACAGGAAAAGTTGTTTCCAGTGGTCCAGAATGCTCTGCGAAGGTAGAAATCATAGTTCTCGAGGGAGATTTTGATGGTGATGATGGAGACAATTGGAAGCTTGAAGAATTTAAGAATAATGTTGTTAGAGAGCGGGAAGGCAGGAGACCCCTTTTAAGTGGGGATACAATTTTGACTCTTCAAGATGGCGAGGGTTCAGTGGGTGATATTTTGTTTACAGATAACTCAAGCTGGACAAGAAGTCGTAAATTCAGGCTAGGGGCCCGAGTTGTGGACAACTTCGATGGAATCAGAATAAGAGAAGCAAAATCAGAGTCCTTCGTTGTCAGGGATCACCGTGGAGAATGTGAGTTCTTATTTTATTTTTTTCCGCTATGTTTATAATTTATTTCTAGGAATGTTGAATAATTGTTGTGGAATAATGTGATAATTTGTGAAAATCATTACAGAGTATAATGCTCTCATTATTGTTGATCAGGCGATTAGTGATACTGTATTCATAACATTCATGTTGGCCAGATCACCAATACATGTCAGTGTAGACTTTGTTTAGGGATAAATTCTACATCGGTTAAATATCGAAATATAGGCCAACATATAAGGGTTTGAGTTACTCCTCTTAATAAGGTATATCTTTTTAAAATGATATCAGAACCCATTAAGCTTCGACGAACAATTCAATCCGATTAAGCCTAAAAGAAAAGAGAGCACATATTTCAAGACCGGTTGTTCAAACGAGCTACTTGCGGGGGCATGTTAAGAGATAAACTTCACATCGATTAAATATCGAAACATAGACCAATATATAAGGGTTTGAGCTACTCTTAATAATTTTGATCTTTTAAGATGGAATCCCAAGATTTAATAGACTTAAGGTCCAATAATCTTCATCTGTAAATACTTGTGCATGTTACAATCAGTTGTAAGCTCGAGCACTGTGTTTCTTGTATAAGTTTTACAGTTGCTTTGTTTGAGCACCTGTGGTTTTTGGTATCGCCTACATCTTCTCTATCATGATGACTCATGATATGATTATTGAAATTCTTGTTTCCTGTTGAACATGAATTTGTTCTATTTAGCCAC
>CAIGRB010126410.1:0-21381 GCA_903798255.1 Fraxinus quadrangulata | reverse complement strand
TTTATAAAGCCATTGGTATTGCTCATCAACCAATTCACCATAAACCTAGACATTAGAGTTTTGCTGGTAATCGTGGTGGATGTTATACAGAAATTAACCAAAAACATAAAATTTCAGTATTAAGAATTACACTATGGTTATATTCAAATCGAAAGATATCTAATCCGTATGCATAAGTATTGTACAATTTGAATATGAAATTTTATTGAATTTTGAACAAGTGGAGGATTATTGGAATTGTTGTTCAAAGCTAATAAAAACGAAGTTGGAATGAAAATTGGAAAAAGGAAGCCAAAACCTGATCTATGCGACCACATATATCAAAAGGTATGCAGTCATAAGTGAATGTGCAGGGATTTCAGTCCCTGCATATGTTCCTTCTATGCGGTCGCATAGAATAAATATATGACAGTTGGACTGTCATTCTTGTTGAATTTTTTGTGGTTATTTGTGAAAAGTTGCAAACTTTTCATTGTTGTTGGTGCCATTTCGTTGGTATTGATGGTTATTTATAAATAGATGACATGAGATCAATACAAAGATATTGGAAACATTATTAAATCCATTATTAAGATAAAATTATTCCAAAAGCAAAGAATCGATATTCTTTCATCCATATTCAAATACTTCTTTGTGTTCTTAAAGTTTTGATAGAAAAATACAAGTGTTTAAGTATTTTTCAATTACAAGACTTGATAAATCCTTTACACCATTTGTAGAGAAACTCTTTAAACACTAAAATTCAATCCGAGAGGGGACAAATATCGTATGAAGACAGCGATATCGTGTTTGAGCCTTATTGATTCTTCTTTGAAGTTGTTGATCATTTATTTCCGGTTCTTTGAAGTTGTTGATCATTTATTTCAGATTCTTTGAAGTTGTTGAAAGTTTGTTTCCGGTGTTTTTTCCAATCTCTTCAAATGGAAGCGATTACATTCTTTGTGGAAGCAATTTCGTTGATGTTCTTGATCATTTGTCCATTGGTTTCTTCTCCAACCCCTGATGTGTTATTGATGATTTTCACAACAAGATCATCTTTGGATTTTTGGTATATGCTATTCCGTGGGGTGAGCTAGAGTTTGGTTGATAAATCATATGTTTTTTGAATGGGTAGCTTTATCATATCTTGATGATGATTCCAATTATATTGTTAAACGGCGTAATGAAGTTTCATTATTGTTTGTGTATTGGATTGTGATTTGCATAATATAGATAATCAGTTAAAAACGATTCCAAACTTGCTCTTACTTGACGAAAATTGGCGATGAATTCAATATATTTTAGATTCTATCAAATGCCATGTAATTTTCGTAGCACATGTATTTTTAGCATTGTTTGGTGGGAATTATAATAAATTTTTTGTAGATCTTAATAAAAATTAATGAAATGTGTAATTAAAAAATCGCTGTCTTACGAAATTTGTGATTACAATTAAATATTGACTTTGATTTATATTAAAATTTCGATTTTAATTCTAACCAAACAAGTGTTCAATATAAGTATATAACTCAAGCTAATAAGAGTAAGGTATGGTACATAATCAGGTACTAAATCGTGTTTGACTTAGTTACAAAAGTTTATTAAAATTTAAGATATAGTGGATAATTGATTTTTATCACAATCTACTTAAACTTTGATTTTTTTTGATCCCCATTTTTTGATGAAATGCATTTTGGAATAGTGTTTTGATGGAAAATATGCGGTTAAAAAATAATGAAAAAATTGAGTTTGCGTGTAACATTAATGCATGGTCAAAAATAAGAAAAAGAAAAATATATTTTAAAAATAACGAAAACCAAACAAGGGCAAATTCTATCCATTACGACAGAAATTGAATTGGACCACAGGTCCATAACCCATCAGTTTGGGTCCAATTCAACTCGTTTCCTATTTAATGCTATACTCTTAACCAATTTCCAATCTCATCAAACCATTATGACTTAAAATCACGAAATGAATTTTCAAAATTAGTTTTTGGGAATTTATCCGTCAAATAACTCAAATAATTGGCTGATGGTTTTGTTTCAATTGCTTATGACAAAAAAATTAAAAAATAAAAATACAAAAATCTGCATTTTAAGAAAACACAAAAATCCCGAAACTGAAAAACCCTAAAAATGCAATTATTTTTTGACCTAAAAAAAGTAATCCTTTAATTTAGTAAAAGAAAATGAAAAAGTAAACTCACCGTCACCGGATATTTCTCGATATCTTGTTCTTTCATCTCAAATTACACAAGTTTATCTTCCTATATATAGTTTTGTTTTATTCTTCAAAGTTCAAACTTCAGAACTTTTCCTCTTTCTCCTGTTTTACAGTCTACACAGAAATGACCCTCAAACTTTAATAATCTTTAAAAAATGGTCCTTCATAAGTTTCAAAATGTGCAATTTAGTCCTCCAAACTTTCAATAGGTTGAATCTCACTCCCCAAAACTTGTGACTTTCCTCTTACTGCACCCTTAATGTCTCATATTAAAATCATACATTTTGATCAACCTTCAATTTCTTTGATTCAACTCCAATTAGACTAAAAATAGTTAATTTTTCTCCAAATGCCTCCAAGTCTGGATTTTACCTACTATAGCAATATTTACACTAAATTAAGTAGAAATTCACTTATATTTGTAAATATAATTCATATAAACATGTAAAATATACTCATCACTTCCTCCAATATCAGAGGAAGAAAGATAGCTAAAAGATGATTCTTTTGAATATGAGAGTGCATGTACGTGCAAAAAATGTTGACGAGTACTCAGGCGACCCATACACAATTATGGTTCCAACTTTGTTGTTCATGCTATCAGTATTTTAGCTTGTAATCTTAGTTCACCTGGTATTGAAATGTTTGCTGCAATTTTATCATCCACATTTTTGTAATTTTCAGTTCATGTCATTATTATTTAAATTTTTGGCCAATTCAATTTATTATCTGTTTGTACTTTATTTGAAAAATAAAAACATTTACCAACTTTGAAAATGTATATATTACTTAATAATACATTAGCACAAAATTATTCTATTTCGTTCATTTTTATAGTAAATATTTTTGTGTTTTTGTTAATTTAAGGAAAAAGACAAATAATCAAAGAAAATTAGTTTTAAAACCAAAATTCATCAATAGTTACGACATATTCTCCCTGGTCTAGGATTTAATCCTTACTTCTAGGAAATGTCCATGAGTGTTGACGAGACCTGCAAATCTTGAGGATGGTTCGAAATGAATAGTTTGATGGTAAATGAGAAAACTCCCTTAACTTCCCATTATTTATCTTACGTTAGAAAATGAGATATATGATTGTCGAAAATATATATGAAATTTGTACATTAAAATACACAAATAAAAATTCTCAAAAATTTGGCATGTGAATTGTAGAAATGAAATTGAATTTTAGATTTAGACTATTGGAGTGCAAAAAATATTGATATAGAGCATAAACTAGCAAATGACTCCACAATAAATCATCTTGAAAATTATTCCTTCTTGAATCATATTTAAAGATTTACAAGTAATATATGAATATAGCTTGAATGATACCCCATTTCATAAAACAAGAAGAAAAAAGGGAGTCTAGTCCAATTATATATTCTTGCTAGACAAATGCGACTAGCAATTTAATGGAGGAAGATCCGAAGGTTTTTGATATGATTCGGTATCTGATTTATCAAAAACTCTACTACCGAAAATCATAAATCCAAGGGTGTAACCAACAACGGCTACGACAAAGGTTGCAACACTGGACATCATGACTGCCAACATCACAAGATATGCCAAGCTAATCCGAATACCGTACAATCCCACTTGAATCACCCCAGCAATCCAATTGTTGCTCTCTGAACTTATAAATCTCGTATGTGATAGACATTCTACAATCAGAGACATCATAAATACTATTACCAAATCTAGTAGATATAGAATCGAGTTCTCTGTGCCGCCAAAGAAGAATGTTGTGTGCATCCCCATCCCCATTTTCATTTTCATTTTCCTATTCTCTTTTTTGCAAGATCTCGACAATTTGGTTTGAAGAGGATTTTTTTTGGAGTGAGTTTCGGATTGGAAAAATCAATGTTAAAAGGAAGTAGGGTAGGTGACTTTTGGTGGCCTTGACATTTCCTAATGGTAGTACGTTTCATTTTAAATTTGTACTACACTTGTATATAGTGGTAGTTATAACAATCCACTAACTCAATATCTTACATTATTATTGAGTTTTAGGATATATTCGAGCTTCATTTTAGTTGTAAAATATATTTTGAAATAGTATATTGAGAGAGAATGTGTGATTAAATATGAAGAAACAGTTTTTGAGTTGTGTGTAATATAATTTTATTGAAAAATATGTGATTAAAAAGAAGAGAAAAAAATATATTTTGAAAAAAAAAAGAATCAAACGGAGGCTTAATATTTATATTGAGGAATGTACCAATTGAATTTAGAGTTCTAAAATTCGGATAGGTTCAACCGTTGAACTAGAAAACCCATTATTCAATCATTAGATCGATCAGGGCAGCTCTATTAGATCGATCGACAAATGACCCAAAATATTGAAAAACCTGCCGAATTTTTATAATAACCCGTTGACCAAAAACCAATTAACCAATATGATCATTGTTAATTGAAAATCATTCGTCTTCTTGAATTTTGGAGTAAAGAATTAAGAAAATTGTAAGATTTATTATTTTATAAATAGAAGTTGAGACATCAATTCCAACTATCGTGTTAACTGTTGAACCACTGATTAAGTGGATCACCTCTCCCTCCAAATCAGTGCTCAAGCAATGTCTAAAATAAACTTTTACACGCTTATTCATCAATAATTTATTCAATTATATAATATTCTTAAAGAAAAATAAAAATAAAAATAAAAATTTATCCATAATCTTGTCTAATATTGTTTACTAGACCTATGACTAAAAAGTTTAAGGAATCTGGTTTGGATTACAAATTAGAGTAAATGTTAACATCAGCTGTCGTCGAACTATTCAAATTTAGTTTCCGCTTGATTTAAATAAAAATCGATGAAATGTATATTTGAAAAGTCGTGAATCCCATTAAATATTTGATTAAATATAATTATTAATTTTGATTAAACATAACAGGAGCTCAAAATGAAAATTTATAGAACAATACTTTGTGTACAATGATTTTGACATCATACCATGTGACATGATGTTATTGCACAGTTTAAAAGCAATTCATCATTTTAATTAATATTTTATTGTCACAACTAGCGTTGTCAATAATATTGTACAAAAATATTGTATAAATAGCATAATTCAAATTTATATCACGACTAGAATAGTTTTAAAGTACAGGTTGCACTGTTAGTGTACTGCATCACTCCCGCTTGCACGCTTAGTACAATTACGAAAAGATGTAGAGTTCCAACGTTTTGAGTTTTATTGGAAATTTGGAATGATATTGTTGACTAATCACCAGACAAAATTTTGTATTTTGAAAATTCTCCTAAACAAATCTATTTTGACTAAGTAACCAAATAATGTCTTTCCTTGATAATAATTTTAGTAGTTAAAATGAAAATTTCTTATGATTAAAGACATACAATTATTAAAACATAGTTAAAAATTACTAAAAATACTTTGTATATTGTCAAAATTTCTATGAATGTATTTGAGAGTATTCTTTTATTATGATCGTCAATGATTCACCATATCATGTTAAAATCGTAATTTCTCTTTACGTCTCGTTTTTAGATTTTTGTTTCCACTGCTTGTAGTGGGATTTGATTCCCAACACTTCTCACCTCGATGTGAAGAAGATTATTGATTATCAACAAGAAGTGTTACCTACAGTTTTTTGCTTGTTTGATATTGAGTAAACTTTACCACGATAATCAATATTTTTTTTTCACTTCCGTCTAATGTATTAGATACTAAACATGCATTTCCTTTCTCAAAACAAAATCTTAAGTTTAGTTAAAAGATAGCTTCTTCTACATAATATATGCTGATTTGTGTAGAACATTTTTTGAATGATTAAAAGATTCATAAAACGAAAGGAACAAAAATCTAGTACAGAAAATAAAGAAACCTCAATTATCGATGGAAAACTAAGACATACAAATCCCACAAAGACCCTAGGTTTTGGGCAACCAACCAATCCCCTCTTTGCGAAAAGAAAACATTAACGAGAATAGCCCTATTCGATGACGTACTTTTTAGTTCATTTGTGATATATTTCGAACGATGAACTGAATAACGCTTGACATGAGTAAAGAAGAAAAATATATTGAAATTTATTTTGTTGTACTATATAATATTATCGAGTCTTGCAAACTAAGCACGCTCTGAAGCTCTTACAAATTCAGCCAACTAGGTTGTGCCTTTTCCATTCGTGTCTCACCATAGGGTTCATCGTTGTCAAGCCTCTTATTATTAAGGAATGCAGCGCATGCAACAATATAAAAGATTACGAGAAGGATTAATAGGACAATATTGATCACGGCTACTTTTCTCCAACTCGTCTTCACACTGGCCACTGCTCCAGCTTTACAGGAGTTGCAGTTGTAACACAGCTGATCTTGATCATTATTCCACCGGTAACAGTCCGGATCAGCCCCCACCTGCTCTCCCAGTGGGTACCAAAATGTCTCGTTTATGTAAACATAGTTGCAAGCTGTAGGGGGCTTGCAACATCCAGACTACATAAAAACAAGTCAATCAAGAATCGTCAATGTCTCAATGAAGAATTTCAATTGTATATCTGTCCAAGGGAAAAAGATTTAGTTCTTGTTTGTTAAGCTAAAAAATCGATTAAAATTTAAGTCAAAATAAGCAATTATTTTTAATTATACATTTCGTGGAACTCACAACTTTTTAACCACATATTTCATTAACTTTTATCAAAATATAATTTTCATGTGAAGCAAATAAGGGCTTAAGGAAAGACAACCTACACATTATATTATTATGATATGAAAAAATAATTCATAAATCATCCATAAGATAATGCAAATTCAAGTGCCTCTGATCACTGCTACTTTTTTTTTTTTTTCAAAAGTGTGTCAAATATGCTTTAAAGTGGACAAAATTTTAGTAAAAGTAGAATATGTGTCCAATTTTTTTAAAGAGTGATAACTCGACTTGACTATTGATCTTTGCTAAACTCTAACATTATATTGAATTATTTCATAATTATTTTAAAATCAAGAAAGTATTAGTCAAATTTTTATGAATAGATAAAAATATTCCTCTTGCCTTTCTGTTTCTGAGAAAGGACAGGAGTAGTAGAATATAAAAAGAAAGAGAAACCCTAAAGTCTAAAAATCTGAAAATTTAAATAAATCTTAGCAAATAAAAAGAAAGTTGGGTGGGAATAAAGGTAATCAACTTTAGCAAAGAAGATTCCTAAAGAGCTCTCTCTTTCCTTTGCTTCACAAGAAGCAAGCCAAAGGACAAAATCTGAAAGGTGCGTATATATTCTAGAAAAAGAAGTATTAAGAGGGATTTCAACCAACAATGCCGTGTACATATCCACAGGGATTCCAAACACAAAAAAGTTAAAAGTATGTTAAGAGACTAAAGGTTAAAATAATAAAAGAAAATTTCTTAACGTATAAGCTTTTGATGGGTCGTTCAATATGACAATGTCAAAGTAGACAAATATTCCGAGTTCAATCCTTGTCGCAACACATTTATTAAATTTGTGCATTATTAGGTCTTTGGTGAATAAAAAAAAACTAACATGCAAGTGAGATGCATGTTAAACACTGAATTTAAATAGCTAATTGAGTATCTTCTTAACAATGCAAACTTGTAGTGACCTAATTCAACAAAACGCTGCAAGAAAGAGATCAGGTTTCCGTTTGTTCAAAATTCGGATATTTGGTTAAAAAGTTTAATAAAATACAACAAGAAGAAAGGATGTTGTAATGTATCATCTTTGGATAAGAACTGGATTAGTTCACATGTTTGATTAAGCTTTACAAATTAACTTGGAATTAACTTTGCTTATAATAAATGTGTAAAATGATGTTTTAAATAGTGATTTTTTAGAGTAAGTGTGGTTATAAAGTGATGTAGGACAATTGGCGTTAGAGTTCGAAGAAGAGTTAGATCGAAAATTGGCAAAACGAGCTGTCTCGAAGAAACGTTCATAACTTTTTGCACAAGTGTCAGAATGACTATTATAATATGTTTTCGGAAACATCTCACAGCGCTCTACAACATCCCAACACGGGATCCCCGGTTGACGTCGTTTTCAGCTTCAAATTCATAATTTAAAGCAGTCTATCGGATCATTTAAGTTTTCGCATTTTAATTGTTTTAATTAAGTGGATGTCTATTTTGATCTTTTGCTTAAATTAGGATTTTTGAAGACTATTTAAAGACTCCCTATTTTCTTGAATAAGATAATTCCGTTTTTTTAGATTAATTTCGTGAGAACTATATTATTTTTTTCTTTCAAGGGATTACGCTAGTAAACCCTAGAACTTCCGTTCTGCGTCATAAAGTGAGGAAAAGTTTTGAGTTTACGTGTAAAATATATTATTGTGTAAATGTGTAATTGAAAGTGAGTATGAGTATTAAAGAGTTTGTTTTAAAGAAAAACAAACTGGGGCTCAACATGGAATGCCGACAATTCTATTGGTAAATAGAGGATTTTCAAGTTTATGGCCAAGTACTTGTTACTTCTCTTATGTTTTAATTGCTATCTTATTAGGTTCAGCTACTACAAATGTTCGTAATCTACGTATTATTCCAACTAGATATTAGAATTTCTTTGAATATGTTCTTGAATAAATTCGAGATGAGTAAAACAATATCTACATGCATGCAACATAATCATTCAAGAATAGAATGAACTAATAAAATTCAAATTGTTCTTACCTCAATTGGAGAGAGCTTTCTAAGGTAAAACTGGTCGGCAGTCTCAGGAGCACTGCTAACAGTCCTCCCCATTTTGTCACACGCATGGGAGTCCCTAATGCAAGAACTGATCTTAGTCCAGTAACTCTGTTTACTCACCCGCTCCTCCAGCCACCCCGAATAGTCCTGCAGGTAATACTCCTGATATGCCCGGCTCATGACCGCCCTGCCCGACCCATTATCGGTGACAGCATAGGCGAAGATAAGGAAGCCTACGAGGGCCGCAATCGTAAAAAACATGGCCCACAAATATACGTACATGAGGACGGTGTTGCGGTAGCATGCGCCGGCTAAGCCGGCCAGAGAGATGAGCATTAAGGAGGCGCCACTGATTATGAGCGGCCACTGTAGGAATTTCATGCAGTCTGTGGTGTTTGCACGGCTGCTCAGCCATATGCCGCCACCCAAGATGGGGATGGAGAGAAGCAAAGTCATGAAGTTGAGGAAACCTATCACATGGTTGCTGCTTCTCATCTTTCTTTTTTAAGAAAAATTCTTAGTTATGCTTCGGTTTTTGAAGTTCGCAAGTTTGTAATGGAACGAAGAGTGTGTTCTCGAGATGTAAAATGTGAATGCGTGAAGCTTTTTGAGAATAAAAAGACATGGGGAGAGAAGGGAGGGAGGGACCGGTCCGCATGCTTTGCTTGAGTTATGGACAAGTGTGTCTATGTAAATTGACAAAAGCAACCTTCTATCGACTTTGTCGTGCAAAAGTAAACAATAATATCGAAAGAAGAAGAAGAACAATAAAATCAACATATAAGTTTTTAAGCAATAAAAAAGTTAAATTTTAAAATGAGTCAAATGAAAACCATCCACCTAGGACAATAGTGTAACAAAATTAAAAGATCGAGGTTTATAATCACAAATCAAAGTTTAAAGTTCCAACATGCGACATAGGTCATAAATTAGAGGCCATTGTTGCATTTCTCCCTATACTAATTTAGCCTCCGTTTGTGTTTTCATTTTATTTTGCTAAAATTCTACTTTTTTGAGGGTATGTTTGAGTCACATTATTTTGAAAGAATATATTTTGAAATAGTAGATTGATGGAGAATGTGAGGTTAAAAAAGAAGAAAAAGTTATTGATGTGGTGAAAAATATTATTTTATTGAAAAATGAGTACTTGAAAATGAATAGAATAATGAAAATGAAAAAAATAATGTGACTCAGATATGGGCTAAACAATGAATGATTGATAAGTAGGTAGCACTTGTATGTCATATGAAATGTGTGCAAAATTAAAGTTCGACTTTGAAAAATTGAATTCCAAAATAAGATGAAGCGCAAACTGAGGTTTAAACTCTTTGAAAAATAATTGTATGCTCTTATTCGTTCTTTCATATGGGACTATGATCTTTTTAGTTATTTTGAAAAATGTTATATATTGAGGTGTCAAAATTTTAGGAAACGGGATTAAGTGAAATGAAGAGAACATATCTCAACTCATTATCTTGATGGTAATCTTTTTAGTTATTTTGAAAAATGTGATGTATTGAGGTGTCAAAATTTTAGGAGACGGGATTAAGTGAAATGAAGAGAACATATCTCAACTCATTATCTTGATGGTAATAAACCGATCATCCACCCAACATAATTGGGAATGATTTACAACCCTTGTCCGTGCGATCCTAAGTGCTACTAAAATAAATATGAAACTTTGAATACTTAACAAAATGTTGACCTGTTAAAAAGGCCAATGGTAAACTCTTCCATTAATTTGAGACCTAAATGCTACAAAGATTAAAAAATTTGAAGATATAAATGCTACTTCTTGATGATCAAAGTACAACATAAATGAAAAGTTGGAGACCACATTGCAAATTATTGACAGCGAATGAATATCGACACACTCTCTCGTTCACTATATGCATAGGTGTAAATGCTAGTTAATAATTGAAGACCAAACTGTCAATGCCACGAATTCTGGGGGCGAAAACCTCAAAATCAGCATTTTGCAAGGTAATTCTTAAAGGACCTGTTGAGTTTGGACGTATCTAGAGGTGGAGCTCGGGACACAATTTCGAAAGATATTATAAAGAAATATCATTATGACACAATAGAACCTTGTTCTTGATGGTGTACCATCCAAAACAACCAATCAAGAGGGTGACAAGATAGCTTAGGGCATATGGCTCAATCCTAAGCGTCGTCATGATCTTTCGCAACCAATCGAATTCTTGCAAGCAGACAATGACACAAATTTTTAGGCCGAAACACTACTTGATATGATTAGAGCAACTTGTTTGAATCCAACGTCTACATAAATGGACAAAGGTGGATGAAATGGAGGACGGATTCTAAATATTTTTTATTTAATTCAAATTTATAAAATTTGATCGAACAGCGTTACTTTTTTTGACATAACACAACCATAAATAAATAATCGAATGATGAGACGCTAATATTTTCACAAGTTTTAAAAGTAGAAATAATAATAATAATAATAATAATAAAAGAATAATCTTGAAACGATATTATATTGACAGTGATATAAAATTGATTGAAGTGGCCGTAACGTAATACTAACTCACTCGCCAAAGCCAAGCCCATGTGACCAAATATGAGAATCTTGCAGAAAATGGTCCCACTGTTCAATCCCAGATAAGTTTCATTTTTTATTTTGGTTTAATCGGGTTGATTTTATCAACTCTCAACGAATCTCAATTGTTTGATTGAATTTTAGTTTCAAATTACATAACTAAGTCCCTCAAAATTACGAATACATTTATTTGTAGTTAAATTCTAACAAAAGTTTTATATAGTCCCTAACTTCCAACCTGACCTATAACAGAGAGGCAGGACAATGGTAAGAGTATATTGCCATCCCTAATACATTTTAAGGGT
Organism: Fraxinus quadrangulata; assembly: GCA_903798255.1. Classification (NCBI taxonomy): domain Eukaryota; kingdom Viridiplantae; phylum Streptophyta; class Magnoliopsida; order Lamiales; family Oleaceae; genus Fraxinus; species Fraxinus quadrangulata. The sequence continues at coordinate 9,643 of CAIGRB010126410.1, read as the reverse complement.
AATTAGTATATACAACGTCCCCGCATTTCACCGTTATTGTGGAAAATATCCTTGTCTTTCATTTTTTGACATTTTTACCATTATTTTCATATTTCATTGTGTAAAATGTCATTTTCATTCATTTTCTCAATTTAAAATTGTAAAATGATGAATATATTACTCTTTAAATAAAATAAAAGAACAAAAGAAAAAAATTAATTCCAATCATAGTCTCAATTTTTTTTAAAAAAAAGCAAATGAGTCCTACATAAATTATTAAAAGGGTAATTAGCACATAATGTCCATACGTTTCATTATTATTGCAGAAAAGTCCATACCTTTTTTGGCATTTTATGCAAACTATCATTTTTATCAATTTTCATCCAATTTCTCAATACAAAGTAGTGAAATGACGAATATATCCTCATATTTAAATAAAAATCTAAATAATTAATTGAAATCATAGTCCCATTTTTTAAAAAAATTACGAATGAGTCCCCAATAAATTATTAAAAAAATTAATTTTTTGTAAAAAGTGCGAACGAGTCCCAATTAAATTTATTTAAAAAATAAAAAATAAAAAGTGCAAACGAGTCATAAATAAATTATTAAAGAATTAGAAATTAAAAAGAAATTATTTTATTATTTAAATATGAGGATATATTCATTATTTCACAGTTCTTTATTGAGAAATTGGATAAAAATGATGGTTTGCGCAATTAAAGGTGTAATTAAGAGTGAAAATGTCAAAAAAGAAAGGTAGAGACTTTTTCGCAATAACTATGAAAGGTAGGAACATTATGTACTAATTATCTTTTAATGATTTATTTGGGACTTAATTGCACTTTTTTTTAAAAATGGGACTATGGTTATAATTAATTTTTCTTTTTGTTTTATTTAAAGTGAGGAGTATATTCTTTATTTCACAAATTTTAATTGAGAAAATAAATGAAAATGATATTTTGAGTAATGAAAGGTAAAAATGTTAAAAAATAAAATGTAAAGACGCATTTGACAGTAACATGAAAAATGAGACGTTATGCTAATTACCCTACATTTTAACTCATTTGGACACGAGATTTTGTTGAAATGATGTACAGGGTTTTACTTTTTTTTTTTTGCCATTTCCCAATGAAATTGTGCCACGTCCTCCCTCTAATAGCCTTGAGGCTCTTGACTGCCATTTCCCTCTACACCAAGCAACTCTTAAATTTTTGAATTCCGTTTCCCAATGAAATTGTGCCACGTCCTTCCTCTAATGGCCATGATTGCCATTTCCCTCTACACCAAGCAAATCTTAGCCCGGTTTGATCTTTACTATTTTCCAAGTTCCAATTTTTTTTTTTAATAGCCAATTTTTTCTTGACAAATATTTCCCCAAATGCCCCCACGTGACTTCTTTTTCCAGATTTTCATTAAATTGATTTTTCCATTACTTTGGTGAAAAAGTGGTTTTCCAATTTCTTTTTTTTTTACAATGAAAACAAATTATATCCCCATTTGTAATTTTTTTTCCTTTTGATGGATAATTTTCATGGAAAACAAAATCGAACGAACATCAAAAGATTCAAAATTTCAATATTTTTCAGATGAAAAATTATATCAATCAAATATAATTAATTGATAATTCTCAAAAAAATAAGTTGTAGACAATTATTTTTTTTAAAATTTGTTTTCTTTTCACATATTTTTTATTCTTACAATCAAATCGACTCTTCAATTTTTTACTTGGAAAATGATACTTGTACGCGTGGGTTTACACCCCTTTAACGGTGTAGCATCACCCTGTTCTACACGCTCCAATAAGGCGACAATTCTTCCTCTATCCCATATTTGTCGATGCCTACTACACAACTTTTCAGCCATAGACCCTTCACCCACCCAGTAGAAAAAATATACATGTACCAGAGTAGCAGTTGGCCTCGAAACTCGAGCTGTTAAACCACAATGGCTTCTCCTTCTTCCTCTGATTCAAAATTCCTGTAGCACAGTGATAATCTCAGACTTTTCTCAAAATTTTCTTGGTAAGAACAACCATACACATTGTCTCTGCCTCTCTTTCTACATTCCTATCTCCTCAAAAATGCCAAAGTAAAAAAGGAAGAAGAAGAAATCCCCCATTTTTCTGACCAAATCTCGATGCATTTGTGTGTTTTTAGTGGGTTCGAAGTTTTATTATGTTTTATTATTTTCTTGGGGTTTAAAGTTCTGGAAACATTATGTAATGATGGTAACTTTGTGAACTTCTTTTTGGAATGTAGCATTGTAATATGGTTCTTCTCACTTTTTCTTCTTTTTCTGTGTATAAAACTGCAGTATTAGGTCTGCTGTGGACTAGGTAGCTTTTGAACTACATTAGCACTTTTCAGGTCTTCTTTTAAAAGCAAAATCGAATCTTAAAAAATCTGAGTATTCCTTTTTAATTACCTTTGGCTGCATCACTTTCTTTTTCTCTTCATTCCTAAAATGCTGTTTCTTCCTGATCTCATGTGAGTTATATATATATATGTAAAAAACTCAATTTTCTTGATGTTTGAACTTGCATTGAACAGGTTTTTGTAGTGTCTATTTGTTTGTCTTTGTTTTCATCAGGTAAATCTTGATCTAACTTGGAAAATTCTCTGCAACAATTTCTTTTTATTCTTCTTCTAAATTTCTAGTCTCAAAATGCCTCCATACCATGTATCCGGCCAAAATGGTGGGATTGCTTAATTATCTTAAGTGCCTCTTTATGGTGGACCAATTTTCTAATTGGTCCCACTTGACTCTCCCTTGAGATCATACTAGTTCATTGGGTGGCTAAAAATTGTCAAAATAATCCTGTTCATGTCATTGTCCGTTTCTCGTGACAGCAATAATACTGGATATGAAGCATGCCTGAAATCATTCATTATTCAATGCTGCAAAAATTGAATAACCCTTAATGCACTCTCCTTGATTAGACATTACGACAAGACATTATACTGATAATATGCTTAGTTATATTGTGGTTTTAATGTTTTGATTGAGTTATGTGACAATGAATGCTTCGTGTGCATTTATTTACATTAAATTCTTCACATTTCTCTGAATCTTTTATGTGTCCATTAGCTTGTCTATTTGCAGGATTTGTGGGGTAGGGAGCATTTAAGTTGAAAAAAATCTTTACAACCCAAGTTCACTGTGTGGACAGGAAGGAAGTTAAGATATGCAGACTCCTAAAGCAAGGTAATTTTTATTGGCTTCTAATGAATGTTACTCGCCTTTTAACAGTTCATCAGGTAAGTTGTTTTCCGGATTTGTAAATCTTGTTTCCTTATTTTCTTGAAAATGAAATGAATATTGGGGTGACTGAATTTGGTGCTGTTTTTTACTACACTGGAAATTATTTTTTCTCAAGAAATTAACTGCTTGGAATATATTGTTCTTTACCTGGTAGTAGTTTTCTTTATCTGTTATGTGCTCTTGACACAGATGAGTGTATTTGTGGGTGTTCATTTTTCTATCTACTTTTTCTGTGAAGCATTCTTTCACAGAAAAAATTTCGGTGAATTCCGGTTTTTCTGGCTTTTCAAATATTTTATCGTTTGACTTGCCTGATGATTCTTTGGAGTAATGGGAGCAGCTGATTTGTTGAAAATATAGGCTTCATGCTTATTCATAAACATATATGTTTCACATGGAAATTGTGTAGGACCATGTTGATGACAGAAAATGATTAAGAGTTAACTTTTTAAAATTATTTAAACTAACTTTCTTTTTGTTTGATGACCTCAAAATACCCACATCAATCCCCTTTCCTTCTTTTGCTTGTCTTCTTCGTCTTCCTAGTCCCCACTTCCGTCACCATAACCCCTCCTCCCAGAGGGCAGGTGGGATGGAGATGCTGGGGTGCCTTAGCAGGGTGTTAAAGTGCCGTATTGCAAGCTATTGTATTTACCAACACTTACCGTATATCAACACACTTACGGTTATGGCTGAAGTTACTGTATTTACTCATGTACCGGTTTTACAGCTGAAGCTACCGTATTTAGCCAACGCTTACCGGTTTTACTTACTCACCGGATTAAGCAAATGTGCAGTTAAAATTATACAGTTTGGGACCACAGTTCTTGTTGTAACTATAATTGATTCTTCACGTGTAATTACAATGAATTACTTGCTCCCTACTCCAGTAATTCGTGTATATATTACTAGTTGTAATTTTGTAAATTATTGGAATTAAGCTTTCACTTTTAATCTACTTTATTCAATTACCAGTTAGCTTCTCTTTCTCTGAATTTCAACTTGGTATCGAGCCAACTATGGCTAACACCGGATCCAATGATAACACACAATTAGCACTACCAACTACCAGATGCCTTCAATGGTGTGAGAAAATCAGATGCAAACTCTTGGAATTAGCCTTACTTAAGTTCCGCCAGTAAGACTCGACGAAAACAATTTTCTATTATGGAAAAATATGGTGATGCCAATCATTAAAGGTCACAACCTGGAATGTTTCATCACTGGAACCAGAAGCTGCCCAGCTGAGTTCCTAGCTACACAAACCACTATATCAACTGGGATCACCATCGAAATGGCTCCAAATCCTGAGTATGGAACTTGGATGTCAACAGATCAACTATTGATGGGTTGGTTGTATTCCTTAATGACACCAAAAATTGCAATGAGAGTCATTGGATCATCCAAATCTTCAAAACTCTGGAATGCTGTCCAAGAAAGTTTTGGAGCCATGAATCGATCAAGGGTCACCTTGTCAGTGAACTTCAGAGAACTAGGAAGGGAGCAATGAGTGTTGATCAGTACCTCAACACTATTAAACAACTTGCAGACAATCTTGAAATTGCTAGTAAAGTCATTCCTCATGCTGATCTTGTTACTCAAGTGCTTGCCGGTTTGGATGAAGACTATACTCCTATAGTGATGCAAATAAATAGTAGGGAATCCATTTCTTAGCATGAATTGCAGTCAGTGCTCATGACTTATGAAAGTAGAATTGAGCACCTCAACACTCTAAAAAATGGTTTAGCCTCAATCAACTTATGTGAAGCCTCAGCCAATTTCATCCATAGCTCAAACGGAGGAAGAAGGCCAAACTATGCTGGTAGAAAAAATAGCTATAGAGGAGGAAGAAGTAGAGGAGGTAGACCATTTGCTACCAAAAATGCACGCCAAATCTGTGGTTTGAACAATCACATAGCAACTAAGTGTTTCAACCAGTTTGATGAAAGATATATGGGTGCCAAACCTAAAACTCACTATTCAGAACTCCTCAGAACCAGCTGCTCTTAGAGCTTCCTCCAGAATTGTAACTGATCCAACTTGGTTTGTAGACTCGGGTGCTAGCAATCATGTCACAGCTGACAAAGGAAATCTAATTGAGGGACTTGAATGTGGTGGTAAGCAAAAACTTGCTGTTGCAATGGTAATAGACTTCATATCTCTCATATTGGCACAAATCACCTCAAAACACGAAATAACAAGTCACTAGTACTTAACAATGTTTTGTTAGTTCCCTCAATCAAGAAAAGTTTGCTAAGTGTTTCACAGTTAACTTCTGATAATAGAGTACTCATGGAATTACATTCTGACTCTTGTGTTGTTAAGGACACGGAGACCAAGGAGGTGCTGCCGAAAGGGAGAATTAAAGATGGACTGTATCAAATTGAGCTACCTGACCAGCTTCCCATCTCAAAGTCTATTCACTTAATTAAATCTAGACCTTCTGTTTTTGTTGCTCAGTCCAAAGCTGCACAAAGTATAAGTCTAATTTAGAATTGTGGCACGTGAGACTTGGACATCCCTCAAAATCTGTAATGTCCCAAGTCCTTCAACTCTGTAATGAAAAACTTGAAGTGAATGAAGTCAATCATTTCTGTGATGCCTATCAACTTGGCAAAGCACACTTTTTACCTTTTAAACTTTCAACCTCACACTCATCATCACCTCTTGAACTTGTTCACACTGATGTGTGGGGCCCTGCACCCCTTCAATCTACATCTGGTTTCAAGTATTACATTATATTCATTGATGATTACAGCAAGTTCACATGGATATATCCTATGAGGAATAAATCTGAAGCCCTGAATTCCTTTAACCAATTCAAAAACCTAGTTGAAAATAAGTTCAATAAGAAAATCAAAACTCTTCAGTTTGATTGGGGAGGAGAATTCAGAGCATTTACTGAATTCACTCTACAATCAGGTATTCACATGAGGTTTTCCTGTCCTTACACTTCATCTCAGAATGGGAAAGCTGAAAGGAAACATCGCCACATCATTGAAACCTGTCTAACCCTCCTTGCTCAAACCAGCATGCCATTGTACCGAAAGGCACAACTGAACAAGGTCTTTAGATTTAAAGAAGTGATGACCTGAGCATCACAGGCTATACTGATGCTGATTAGGCCTCCTGCCCTGATGACAAGAGATCTACAGCCGGCTATTGTATTTATCTAGGAGATACCTTGGTTGCTTAGTCTTCAAAGAAACAACAAGTGGTTGCCAGGTCCAATGCTGAATCTAAATATAGGGCTCTAGCTTTAGCCCCAGCTGAGATAGCTTGGATTGAGTCGCTTATTAAGGAAATCAAATTGCAACCTACTTCATTCCCAATTCTGTGGTGTGATAATCTAAGTGCTAGTGCTCTAGCTTTCAACCCAGTTTACCATGCTCGAGCTAAACACACATTGAACTTGATATACATTATGTGAGGGATAAAGCTCTTGAAGGCAAATTGAAGATCCAATACGTTCCTGATCAGATTGCAGACTTGTTGACAAAACCTTTATCTCATTCCAGGTTCCTATTTCTTAAAGACAAGTTTGGACTTAGTTGACAGAACTCCAGCTTGAGGGAGGATGTTAAAGTACCGTATTGCAAGCTACAATATTTACCAACACTTACCGTATATCAACACACTTACCGGTTATGGCTGATGTTACCGTATTTACTCATGTACCGGTTTTATAGTTGAAGCTACCGTATTTAGCCAACACTTACCAGTTTTACTTACTCACCGGATTAAGCACATGTGCAGTTAAAATTATACAGTTTGGGACCACAGTTCTTGTTGTAACTATAATTGATTCTTTACGTGTAATTACAATGAATTACTTTCACAATTAGCACTACCAACTACCAAATGCCTTCAATGGTGTGAGAAAATCAGATGCAAACTCTTGGAATTAGCCTTACTCAAGTTCCGCCAGTAAGACTCGACAAAAACAATTTTCTATTATGGAAAAATATGGTGATGCCAATCATTAAAGGTCACAACCTGGAATGTTTCATCACTGGAACTAGAAGCTGCCCAGCTAAGTTCCTAGCTACACAAACCACTATATCAACTGGGATCACAATCGAAATGGCTCCAAATCCTGGGTATGGAACTTGGATGTCAATAGATCAACTATTGATGGGTTGGTTGTATTCCTCAATGACACCAAAAATTGCAATGAGAGTCATGGGATCATCTAAGTCTTCAAAACTCTGGAATGTTGTCCAAGAAAGTTTTGGAGCCATGAATCAATCAAGGGTCACCTTGTCGTGAACTTCAGAGAACTAGGAAGGGAGCAATGAGTGTTGATCAGTACCTCAACACTATTAAACAACTTGTAGACAATCTTGAAATTGCTGGTAAATTCATTCCTCATGCTGATCTTGTTACTCAAGTGCTTGCCGGTTTGGATGAAGACTATACTCCTATAGTGATGCAAATAAATAATAGGGAATCCATTTCTTAGCATGAATTGCAGTCAGTGCTCATGACTTATGAAAGTAGAATTGAGCACCTCAACACTCTAAAAAATGGTTTAGCCTCAGTCAACTTAAGTGAAGCCTCAGCCAATTTCATCCATAGCTCAAACAGAGGAAGAAGGCCAAACTATGCTGGTAGAAAAAATAGCTATAGAGGAGAAAGAAGTAGAGAAGGTAGACCATTTGCTAACAAAAATGCACGCCAGATCCGTGGTTTGAACAATCACATAGCAACTAAGTGTTTCAACCAGTTTGAACAATCACATAGCAACTTCTGATAATAGAGTACTCATGGAATTACATTCTGACTCTTATGTTGTTAAGGACAAGGAGACTAAGGAGGTGCTGCTGAAAGAGAGAATTAAAGATGGACTGTATCAAATTGAGCTACCTGACCAGCTTCCCGTCTCAAAGTCTGTTCACTTAATTAAATCTAGACCTTCTGTTTTTGTTGCTCAGTCCAAAGGTGCCACAAAGTGTAAGTCTAATTTAGAATTGTGGCACGTGAGACTTGGACATCCCTCAAAATCTGTAATGTCCCAAGTCCTTCAACTCTGTAATGAAAAACTTGAAGTGAATGAAGTTAATCATTTCTGTGATGCCTATCCACTTGGCAAAGCACACTCTTTACCTTTTAAACTTTCAACCTCACACTCATCATCACCTCTTGAACTTGTTCACACTGATGTGTGGGGCCCTGCACCCCTTCAATCTACATCTGGTTTCAAGTATTACATTATATTCATTGATGTTCACATGGATATATCCTATGAGGAACAAATCTGAAGCCCTGAATTCCTTTAACCAATTCAAAAACCTAGTTGAAAATAAGTTCAATAAGAAAATCAAAACTCTTCAGATTAGGGAGAAGAATTCAGAGCATTTACTGAATTCACTCTACAATCAGGTATTCACATGAGATTTTCCTGTCCTTACACTTCATCTCAGAATGGGAAAGCTGAAAGGAAACATCGCCACATCACTGAAGCCGATCTAACCCTCCTTGCTCAAGCCAGCATGCCATTTTACTGAAAGGCACAATTGAACAAGGTCTTTAGATTTAAAGAAGTGATGACCTGAGCATCACATGTTATACTGATGCTGATTAGGCCTCCTGCCCTGATGACAAGATTCTACAGCCGGCTATTGTATTTATCTAGGAGATACCTTGGTTGCTTAGTCTTCAAAGAAACAACAAGTGGTTGCCAGGTCCAGTGCTGAATCTGAATAGAGGGTTCTAGCTTTAGCCCCAGCTAAGATAGCTTGGATTGAGTCGCTTCTTAAGGAAATCAAATTGCAACCTACTTCATTCCCAATTCTGTGGTGTAATAATCTAAGTGCTAGTGCTCTAGCCTTCAACCCAGTTTACCATGCTCGAGCTAAACACACATTGAACTTGATATACATTATGTGAGGGATAAAGCTCTTGAAGGTAAATTGAAGATCCAATACGTTCCTGATCAGATTGCAGACTTGTTGACAAAACCTTTATCTCATTCCAGGTTCCTATTTCTTAAAGACAAGCTTGGACTTAGTTGACAGAACTTCAGCTTGAGGGAGGATGTTAAAGTACCGTATTGCAAGCTACCGTATTTACCAACACTTACCTAGAAGTGTCAAACGAGCCGAGCGGCTCGTCGACTCGGCCGCTCGGATTGTCAAAACTCGGCTAGTGAGCAACTCGGGCTCGTCAAAAGATGAGCTCGAGCCCGAGCGGGCTTGCTAATTAGGCTCGGCTCTTCAAAAAAGGAGCAGCCGAGAGCTCTGGCTCGACTCGTTACAAAACGAGCACGAGCTCGGCTCGTGACGAGCACGAGCCGAGCTCGTGGGTATATGGCTCGGCCCATTGCCACCACTATTTTGGAGCTTGTTTTAACCAATATAAGGATTTCTTTAACAAACAAATAACATTTCAGAATCCCCTT
>CAIGRB010126400.1:0-14198 GCA_903798255.1 Fraxinus quadrangulata | reverse complement strand
CTTAAAAATCTTCTAGAGTTGATTATTTCTTATATATGTTGATTAAGCTCTTTCTTTACCTAAATTAAGGTTTGAACAATTTAAAAAAATATGAAAATAGTTTTAGATTTTTATTTGATTATAAAAAAAAATTGAAGATTACGGAAGATAATTTCTTAAAGTGTTGGTGCGATAAGTTTGAATAATTTTTGAAGCACGATGGAAATTCTAATATTATGAGCAAAAGTTATTCTTTTAGTTGCAAACTTGAGAATAATTTGTCAGAAGATACACAAAAAACGATTGAAGTGTTTGATTATATTAAAATGATGAACTATTATTTTCCAAATGTGTGAATTTCTTGTAGAATATTATTAACTATACCAGTTATAATGGTATCAGAATAGTTTCTCAAAGTGAAGTTGATAGAATCCTATATCTTGTAAATAATGTCACAAGAAATGATGAATTGATTGATCATGATGTCTATTGAAAGAGAATTTCTAAAACAAATTGATTGTAAAAGTATAATTATTGATTCTTTATCAAAAAATCTAGAGTAAATTTAATTTAGACATTTGAAAATTCTAGATTATTATGTTTATAATTTTAAATATTTTTTATTTAATAAAAAATATTATTTATTGCAATTACATATATATTTTTAAATATTTATTATTTAAAATTGGTATAAGGTCCCTAAAATCTCATTATCGACCCAGGCTGGCTTTTGACCTATACTGTCTAGGGCCACTATTGAGCTCGATTTATGAGGTCATGCAGTCTAACTAATCTTCCGTTCCATTCATGTTTACAAGATAAATCAAGCGCACAAAAAAATAAAATAATATTACAGAGTTTGTATGTTGGAAAAGTAAGAACAAAAATTCACATTGCTAAAGATATGAGCAATGCTATTTAGCCCTACTGGGGTTGCAACCCCAGTCTAGGTAGCATTAAATGATAAGTGAAATTAAATTACTTATTTAATTCTAACTTTCATTTAGCCTATTTAAAGAGGTTAATCTTTTGGAAGGAAACTCCAATATCATACTAGTGATATTAAAGTTTAAGGCCTAAAACTTCCTGATAGCAAAAACATAAGTGGCTGAGTTTCAAAATGGTTGTACCCACGTAAGCAATATGTGACAAAGTGAAAGAATTATTTAATCATTTCTGAATTAAGAGTGAAATATGAATTATCGGCCCGAGATAATGTGGTTCTCCATTTGATGGGGTATTGTTAATCCCTTGGAACCCAACAAAATTTAACATTGACTAAATATGGATAGATGATGTAATTATATGAAATCGAATTGCTCTGTATAATAAGTTAACCTTTTGAAATGAAACTCAATGATCAATCTATACAATTTAATCGCCCAAATGCATGGATTAATATTTTTGGTTACAAACTTATAAGGGATCCACATTGATTAATTTATTATTTAGGGGGGGAATGAGGGAGTCAAGCTAGAATTTTTCTGTGTGAACCGTTCGCATGCCGAGCTCTTTGGCTCGCCTAGCTCAACTGTAGGTTTATTTTTGCAACTAGCATGACATGGTGGCACGTGGATGCCTAAATTAAAATATTTTAATTTTCTTATTTCTTTGTTTTTTCAATTAAAAAATAAATAAAAAGTGGTTATGCAAGCTACAAGGACAAATCACCTTTTTCTAACGAGTTAATTCGTGCTCAACTCGTCCCAAAGCTAGCATGAGCCAGGTTGTGTTGTGCTGAGTAGAACCCGACAATAGATGAGTTGAGTTGTAACACCCCCCCCTAGACCCTGGTTCTATGATTTCGACTTTAGGGTATGTTTGAGCCATATTATTTTGAAAGAATGTATTTTGGAATAGTAGATTGACAAAGAATATGTGGTTGAAAAAAAAGGAAAAGTTATTGATGTGATGAAAAATATTATTTTATTAAAGAACGTGTGATTGAAAATAATAGAATAATAAAAATGAAAAAAATAACGTGGATAGAGTGTGAACTTGTAAATGTCATGCTTTAGAGTCAATGGCATGATTATGAAGATAATATATGATTCACTGCTTGAAGCATCTATCTCACCTCAATCCTCATTTCTCTGTTTTACATTAGACTATACGCCTACCATACTATACATTCAGTAGGGTGATTCCTCTCTTTTTTTTCCTGTATCTTTTCTTGAAAATGGGCAATTGGGATCACATATATATGCCCAGAAAGAAACAATGGCATGATTATGAAGATCACCCACATTCTCCTTCGAGAACTCACAAACTCGATTTCCTGTATTTTTCTTGAAAATGGACAATTGGAATTGGAGATATGTGCTCCCGAAAGAAACACTGATATGATTATGAAGATCTCCCGCCTTCTTCTCTGAGATCCCACCAAATTCAATCACGACATTTCGGATATACGTGTATGCGCGCGTATGTGGGTTTTTCTTGGAATTTTTCCTTAGACCGTTTTAAACTGTGTGGTGTGTGGGTTTTTTTTTTCAACTATTTTTAACTACATGTTTGTCGTCTCCTAACTCTTGTATTTCTTTAAATGTATTTTTCATTCTTTCGTATTGAATGTCCGTTGTTCATGGAAGGTTGTTTGGTTGACCATCTATGGGAATAGTTACCTTAATTGAATTAGAATCTTAGCCCTGCTTGATTAAACTAGAAATTAAAATTAGAATCAAGAATTACAACTTTGTTCAAATCATAATAGGAATAATCTGTATTTTACCTTTGCACTCTAGATAATAAAATTCAGAAAATTGGTAATTAAATCATCTCCTTGGTAGCTTTTTATTTTTTTATTTTTTTTATTTCTATCACATTTTTTTAGTGTTTGTTACCTCTTCTATTGTGTGTTACTTTTTTTAAATTTCTATCACTTTTTGGAATAGCAAACATCACTTTTTAAATGACACTCAATTTTAAAAGTGACGTTTAGTATTTAGTGGGTAGACTAAGTTCAATTGGAGTTATTGTGTTTTGGTTAATACTTAATTTGATCATTTTCTCAAGTGGGTAGACTGTTTATCACTATTTAATAAAAAAACTGCAGTCAATTTTTTTAAGTTGAGTTACTTGTGAAGCACAATGCATTATGCTGCTCTTTGTGAAAATCCGGTAAGCATATTGCAAAAACGGTGAGCATTGTAAAATCCGGTAAGAAGCCTGCAAATACAGTATGCACGCTATTTCGATCGACCAGTTTATACTTCGGTGGACCGAAGTATATAGATTTTGGAAATTAGTTTTCTATATCAAAAATATTTATTTTTCCAAGATCTATTTCATATTATGAGTCAAAAATATTTTTATGCAAGTGATGAATTTTTGAAACATAGTTTGAGCTTTATGCATTTGCTAACAATTGATGAGTTATACCTTTACATATAAACCGAAGCAACTTTTAAAAACTCTGTTCTTCAACGTTCTTGTTTTCTTCGAATCTATTTTGATTGTTTGTTCTTCAATGGATGTCGATTTGAGCCTTTGAATACTTGTTAAAATTTATTCATAAAAAACTCAAGAAATGGATTTGTTAGAAATATAAGTGTATTATTTGTTATAATAAAAACAAGTGGATTTATATTAAATCATAGGTCAACAATTTCCCCCTTTTTGATTATGACAGACTATATGTGATTTGTAGAAATTTACAAAATATCCCCCTTATCTTTTACATATCAACGGGAATCGAGTTTGTATCATATATAGCATGATGTTCGAAAGATATACATTTCCACAATTCATTGACCTAGTAAATCACATCTAGAAGTCATCATACTTTATAGAAATAATTGAACTTATAAATTCCACAATGATAGTTGAAATCACAATACATAATGAGATAATTCATAACAATTCATAATAGCAATCACATTTCCTTTTCCCCCTTTGTCATCATAAAAAGAATGGGTACTTAAAAGAAACTTCCCCCGTAATCAAAGCATATGTACAAGTTATGATAAATAAGTGAGATGTAATCAACAATTCATAACAAGTGATATAAATCATAGGTTATGATATAGAAATAAGTTAGAAGTACGGTTCAAAGTGCATTAAACTTAGACAATGTTTTTGAGAATAAGTTTTGCATAAGTTAAAAAATTAGAACAATAACGAAAAGAGACTTCAATCATCCATCGGTGGAGGAGGACCTCAAGGATAAATGGAGTACATGTGTGCAAAGAAAGCCTCTTGAGATAAACTCATTTCTTCCATTCGTTGATCAAGCGCATTGACGATAGTAGTAAGAGAATCAATCCAACTTTATAGTATGTTGAATTGATCTTCGGACATTTGTCTAGGTGCCACTTGTGGAGGAGTAGGCCTTCGTCTTGCTTGCGGTGCATTATCGTCATCACCACCATCATTACTGTCATCACCACCCATTGCTTTTTTCGTTTCTTCTTCGGTGAATGGCCAAGTAGTAGGGCCCGAAGCATTGTCGAAGCCTTGAGTATGACACATCCATTGCCCGTCGCCTTTAACGATTTTCATGCGTTTAAGGGTGTTAAGGTTGATGATATCGGTGTGTTTAGGTTTAAGAATAGGTTCATCGTTTAATAGCACATTGAAGTGTTGAAAAATTTTGGTGAGAAGCATGCCATAAGGTAAACCTAAGATTCGAGAAGACGAGTGAACGTGCCAAATGTATTTCAAGAAAATGTATGAGAAGTCCAATTGATGACCAACAAGAAATGAATCAAGAATAAATAAATCAAGATGATGAATTTCTTCAAAATGACAGACAATAATATGTGCAATGGCACGATGAAGAACTTTATAGGGGATAGTGAGATGGTTTAGATTCAAAGTCATTTTAGTAGTCAATGGTCGGTCGGTGACACAACAACACGTCCCAAGTTCGTTGTAGCCTTCAAACCTAACAGGATAATTTTGGACGTAGGCATAGTTATCACATTCTTCTAATCCAAGTATTTCCCGAATAGTAGCACTATCAAGTGTAATACGTTTTTCCTTGATTGTGCACATGACATGGTTTGAATAAAAAGTGATATTCCAATAAAATTCACGAATCAATCCAGGATAGGCATTCTCGGAGATCTAGACAGCATTCTTCCACTCAATACTCTCAAAATACTCTTCTATCCTAAATGAAGGAGATTGAAGAAAAAAGTCGAAGACATCAATGGACTCACCAATTAGGATAGGGCAATCGGTGAAACGCTCGGGCAAGGGCGTGTCAATCTCGATATTTGATGAACTTGCTTTCCCCTTATTCGATTTCTTCTTCGGAAACATGGTCGTTCTCAAAAATTTTGAATTTTAGTGAGAGAGAGAAACTTTTGATTTTTCTAAGTTTGTTGAGAAAACTAGTGAAAAATGATGAGAAATGAGTAGGTAACAAATTTTTGAAGTGAATTAATGCTCAAATACAATTTCCAATGAGTTCTGGAAAAGAAATCAAGATTTTCGAGTGTTGAAGCTAAAAACCCAAATCTTGAATTTTTTTGATGAAAAATGGAAGAAAATTTGAGATTTGATGAGAAAGCATGATGAATGTGATAGATTTGGTGAAAAATTGAAGTGATTTTGATGTGGAAGATGGAATGTGTGTGATTTGAAGAGAGGAGATGAGAGAATTCGTGAGTTAGGGTTTAAAATGATGATTTGGGGATGAAAATTGATTTCTAAATAGGCTGAGTTGTGAGGTTTTCGATTGACCGAGTTTCGGTCGACAGCAAGTCTGCAGAAAAATTTCGAGGCAACTGCAGTCATTTTCGGTTGATCATTGTTCAATCGAAAATCATGTTTCGATCGAGCATTTGGTCGACCGAACTTCTATTTCGGTCGATCATTTGGTCGACCGAATTTCTGTAGGAAATTTTTAGGTAGGCTGCAGTTCATTTCGGCTGACTGGATTCGGTGGACCGAAATGGTTGACCGAAAAATCAAGAATTTGACATATAATTCTGTTTTGATATACATTTTAAATAAATTTAGCCACAAATTTCAGATTCAATAATGGTACCCAAACCTTTTCGAATATAAGAAAATCTATCGAGAGCAAGAGGTTTAGTAAGAATGTCGGCCAATTGTTTATCGGTACTAACAAATTCTAAATAAATTTCACATTTTTACACATGATCTCTAAGAAAATGATGTCGAATTTCAATATATTTGGTGCGAGAGTGCAAGATAAGATTTTTAGACAAATTTATAGCATTAGTGTTATCACACATAATATGAGTGTTTTCAAAAGTTAAATGATAATCACTAAGTGTTTGTTTCATCTAAAGAGACTGAACACAACAACTAGCGGTCGAGATATATTCGACTTCGGCGATTGATAGTGCAACGTAATTTTGTTTCTTGCTAAACCATGATACAAGGGAAAAGCATAGAAAGTGACATGTTCCACTTGTGCTTTTTCGATCAATTGTGCAACCCGCCCAATCGGCATCCGAATAGCTAATAAGGTCAATGTGCTTGCCCTTAGGATACCATAGTCCTAAAGTTCTAGTACCGCATAGATATCTAAAAATTCATTTTAAGGCACTTAGATGTGATTATTTAAGATTTGATTGAAATCTAGCACATAAGCAAATACTAAACATGATATCGGGTCTACTAGCGATTAAATAAAGAAGAGATCCGATAATACCTCGATATTTTGTTATATCAATGAAGTACCGTGCTCATCTTTATCCAATTTAATTGATGAACTTATTGGAGTATTCATCGGCTTTAAGTCTTCAAAATCAAATTTTTTGAGCATATCTATGATGTACTTTGTTTGACTAATAAAGATGCCTTCATTAGTTTGTTTGATTTGAAGTCCAAGGAAGAATTCTCCCATCATACTGATTTCGAATTCCTTGCTTATACATTTTGAAAACTCTTCACAAATGGAAACATTAGTTGCACCAAAAATAATATTATCAACGTAAATTTGTACAACAATCATGTCATCCTTTTTGATTTTGATAAAAAGTGTAGTATCTGGATTTCCCGTTTGAAAGTCATTTAAGATAAGAAATTTGCTCAATCTTTCATACCAAGCTCTAGGAGCTTGTTTCAAACCATACAGAGCCTTTTTAAGTTTAAATACATTTTTCGGGAATTTGTGATTTTTGAAATCGGGAAGTTGCTCAACATAAACTTCTTCTTGAATAATACCATTTAAAAATGTACTTTTGACATCCATTTGATAGAGAGTAAAACCTTTATGGCAAGCAAAAATAAGAAGCATGCGAATGGATTCTAATCTATCAACCGGTACGAAGGTTTCTTCGAAATCTATACATTCTTCTTGATTGTAACCATGGGCCACTAATCTAGCCTTGTTACGCATATTTATACCATTTTCATCTTGTTTGTTTCGAAAAATCCATTTCGTGCCAACAACGGTTTGATCATTTGGTCTTTCAACTAAATCCCAAACATGATTTCTTTCGAATTGATTAGTTCTTCTTGCATAGCTAGAATCCAAAACTCATTAAACTCGACTTCTTTAAAATTTTTAGGTTTAATTTGCGAGATGAATGCACACCTATCAAGATGATTTCTAAGAGAAGTCCTAGTAGTGGTACCTTTTGATGGATCGTTTTCAATTATTAACTCCTTTGGATGAGAGGAAACGAATTTCCATTCCTTTGGTAAAGTGGAGTCACTTTGAGTCTCGGTTGGCTTTTCTTCACTTTTTTTGTCGTTGGGTTTTTTTGATTGTTCTTTATTTGATACTCATTTGTTTTGGTCTTGAATATTCATTTATTTGAAAGGATTTTCCAAACCTACATCATCATCAATATCTTTCTCTCGATCAAGAAAGTTAGTCTCATCGAAAGTAACATGCATAGATTCTTCAACGATTAGAGTTCTTTTGTTGAAAACTATGTAAGCCTTACTAGTCGATGAATATCCTAGAAAAATTTCAACCTCGGATTTTGAGTCAAATTTTTCTAATTTATTTTTCGTGTTTAAAATGAAGCATTTGCACCCCGAACACTTTGAAATAGCTAATGTTGGGAATCCTATTTTTCTATAGCTCGTAAGGAGTTTTAATTTTCTTACAACTTTCCAATACTCTATTTATAATGTAGCATACGGTGTTAATGGTTTCGGCCCAAAAGTACTTAGGCAAATTATTTTTATTTAGCATAGTCCTAGCCTTTTCTTGCAATGTACGATTCTTCCTTTCTACAACACCATTTTGTTGAGGAGTCATAGGATCCGAAAAATTATGTTCATATCCATTTTCGTTACAAAATTCATCAAATGCAAGGTTGTCAAACTCTCCACCACGGTCATTTCTAATAGTCATAATGGTGTAGCCCTTTTCATTTTCAACCTTTTT
The DNA here is from genome assembly GCA_903798255.1 of Fraxinus quadrangulata. Lineage (NCBI taxonomy): Eukaryota > Viridiplantae > Streptophyta > Magnoliopsida > Lamiales > Oleaceae > Fraxinus > Fraxinus quadrangulata. The sequence continues at coordinate 5,899 of CAIGRB010126400.1, read as the reverse complement.
GCAAAAATTTTTAAAAGTTTTTAGAGCTTCATCTTTTACTTTTAAGAATATGAGCCATGTAAATCTTGAAAAATCATTAACAATAATGAAGACGTAATGTTTATCGCCTAAACTATCTGTTCTCGAAGGTCCAAGAGATCCATGTGGAGAAGTTGTAAAGATTTTGTAGTTGAGGGAAAAAAGTTTGGTTTGAAAGAACTTTTCACTTGCTTTCCGAATGGACATGCATCACAAATTTTATTTTTTTCAAATTTCAAATTCAGTAATCCTTTCACAAAATAATTTTTGAAATTTTTTGAAATGAGATCCATGTTAACATGGCCTAGTCTTCTATGTCATAGCCATGTTTCATCTTTCAATCCAAGTAAACAATGTTCATTGTTTTCATACTCAATATTTAAGACAAACATCCTTATTTCGACTTTCTATGAAAATTACCTCTTTTGATATAGCATTCTTAATTAGGCATTTGGAAGAATCGAATTTTATAATGTAACATTTATCACACAATTGATTAATACTTAGCAAATTATGTTTGAGGTTATCAACTAATAAAACATTTTCAATAGCGGGGGAAAAGTGATTACCAATGTTGCCAATTCCAATAATCTTTCCCTTTGCATTGTTTCCGAAAGTTACATGACATCCATCCTTCTTTTTGAATTTTGAAAGTAGTGATAGATCTCCGGTCATGTGCTTTGAGCATCTACTTATTAGTGATAAGGGGTGTGGAAATAAAATTATAATGCACTCTAGTTCACTTATTTGATTCAATTTTTCGATTCTCTAAAATCCTGCCAAGGATGGAACCGCGCTGATTCCTCTACCTGGTTTAGTTTCAAGGAAAACAATTTCAATTATTTTATGTGAATCTATATTTTTACGTACATTCATCATTAATGTGGACATTGCTATTTTTATTTAACTGAACTTAACATTCAATTTTAAGTCACGCGACGTGCAGGACCAAAATCATCAGATCTAAATAGATTCAGAATCCAAAATTTCACAAAGATTGGGACTCAAATCACATTACCTGAAAAGTTGGGAAGACCAACCTTTTATTTTTCTTTCTATTTTTAATTCTGAAAAGGAAAAGGAAAAGGACCAACTAAAATCCAAAAAAGAGACCCATGCAAGTTGGGTTATGAAAGCGAATCCAAAGGCCTACATTACTTCTATCCAATAGTTGACTGGGAAATACTTATTTCTGAGTAAACAATAATAATTAATTGTTGTTGAGAATTTTGTCAAATTGGAGAGACATAATAATAATAATAATAATAATAATAAGACTGGCTTTCTTTATAATTATATAAACAAATAATTTTTGTTGAAATACGTTAATATATTCTTATTTGCAAGTAGCTACTATTTGTAGAACCACTCGAGAAAACTCCCATTTCATGGGTGGAAATGGAATTAGGATAGTGATGAGTTTTAGTTTCATTTTTTTTTTTTTTGTTGAGAGTTATCTATGTAGGCATATATTTGGTAAGTATTAAAATTAATATATTAATTTAAATCAAAGTCAATAATTAATATTGAACTCGTAACTTTTCAACTATACCTTTCATCAATTTTTATGAAAATATATTAAATTTTTGATTTTAAATCAATTTGGGTTAATTAGGAAAAGGGTAGAACTGAAAATGGGAAAAAAAGATTTCGCTTTTGCATGAAGAAAAACTCGAAAACAGAGGCCAAAACCAGTAGACTCTTGGCGAGTTGGCGCGGTGCAACAGTCTTTTATTCCTCCCTTTTTCCAACACACATATTCAAGAACAAAAATTTAGAGAGTGATAAAACCAAAGAGGCGCTGGAAAATTAATGAATACCAGATATTGAGAAATATTGAAGGGTGCAGTTATGGAAGGGTGCAAGAAAAAGGTGTGTTTATGGTGGAAGACGTCATCATCTTCAACAAGGTTGATGGTGTTTATGGTGCCATTATTTGCGGCGTCGCTGCTGGCGGTTTTTGGCTGTTCTAGGTCCTCCGGTGGGCTGTTTTCCTCGGACTATTATTCTTCTGCGTGGAGTTCTATAACTAGCGGCGGTGGTAGTGATTCTGTAGCACCAACAGTGGACGGTGGAGAGCGGTGGGAATTGCGGCGGACGGAGGGTGGCGTTGGGGAAAGAAAAGAAGCGCATTCAGGTGACTACGTTCCAAAACAGTCAGTTACGCCGCCTCTGGTCGTCGAAGAGAGAGAAAGTACAGCTCAAGAACAATCTGTAAGAAGATACACTGTTTGTTTCCTTTTTCTTTTTTTTTTTTTTCCTTTCATCTTTTTTGTTATTTGATTATTTCATTTTTCTTAAAATTTTATCCTTTAAAAAATCCCGAATTTTAAAGCAGTAGAAAAATTCATGTGATTTAAGAATTTTAAGTCTAAATTTGGTTTAGATAAAAATTACATTTTTAGTAAATTTTGATAAAAAATGTTATGGTTTCCATGAAATATGTAATTAAAATTAAAAGTTGAGCTTGATTTAAATTTTAACATACTTTTCTAGCTGAACCAAACGGGAGCTACATAAGATCAGTGAAAAATTCCGTTGGATTTTGAAGAAAACTGAAAGAGTGAACAAAACGTTTGGCCCCGGTCGGACCGGCCTATCCATTTTGACGAGTAGATTAAGTCAAGAATTGGTTCTTATCAGTGGATGCAAGGATTGGACCACTCTCTACTATATGAATTATAGTTTGTTAGGCCTATGTCTCATCTCGAAAAATAACTGAATTTTGAATATAATTATCGGTTAATTTGAATATCGGTCTTGTTCTTGATTATATTGATGTCCAAAAATTTGGCTATGGTTTTCCAAGTTTTTGTTATAGATGTAACTAATACTTTTAATACAGCTACAGAAGGGAGAGAGTTCAAAAACTTCGACGAATGGATCCCGTGTCTTACCATTTTCAAACGAAACTTATACTCGGCCATTAAATCCGAGAATAATTAAAAAACTCAGCAGTATGGAGAGGCTTGAGGCCACACTTCAGCAAGCTCGAACATCAATTAGAGATTCACATATGGAAAATCGAAGTCAAGATCCAGACTACGTTCCAGACGGTCCAATATACTTGAATCCTAAAGCCTTTCACATGTACATACGTGTTATTTGTCTCATCACACGGTTGACATTTCGTTGCATATGTATACGTTGAGGTTTGCATCTTTTTTGGCTTTCCAATGAACAATCGCCCTTTTCGTTTAGGAGTTACTTGGAAATGGAAAAGCACTTCAAGATTTTTGTGTATGAAGAAGGCGAGCACCCGGTTTTTCATAATGGTCCTTGCGGAAGCATATACTCCATGGAGGGAGGTTTTATTTATCGCTTGGAGATTTCCAAGTTTAGGACGAGAAATCCTGAAAATGCTCACATTTACTTCCTTTCGTTCAGTGTGGCATCCATAGTTCACTTTATTTATGATAGAGGTGCTCCCAATCACTGGCATCCAATGAAACAAACTGTCAGTGACTACATTCATCTTCTCACTGGAAAATATCCCTATTGGAATCGTAGCCTTGGAGCCGATCATTTCATGCTTGCTTGCCACGATTGGGTCCGTTAATTCGTGTTATTTTTTGATTTTGTTGTTTATTGAAAGGTTTTGAGATTTTCCCTAATATAAAGTAATTGCACTGTGCAAGGGCCAGAGCTTTCTAAGTCTGTTCCAGAACTGTTTAGCAACTCAGTTCGAGCTTTATGCAATGCAAATACCTCAGAAGGATTCGACCCCTCAAAAGAAGTGTCGATTCCAGAGATTAATTTACCTGGTGGTAGAATGAATGGCTTGATTGGCGGTCCGTCCCCATCAAGACGAACAATTTTGGTTTTCTTTGCCGGAGGACTTCATGGCCCTATTAGGCCGAATGTTCAGATTCATAGGTACCTACCAAAGAGTGTATCATACTCAGAAATGATGAGAAAAAGCAAGTATTGTATTTGTCCTAGTGGTTACGAAGTAGCCAGCCCAAGAATGGTCGAGGCGCTATATACTGGTTGCGTTCCCGTGATTATAAAAGATCACTATGTTGCTCCATTCAGCGACGTCTTGAACTGGAAATCTTTCGCTGTTGAAATTCACGTGGTAGAGATTCCGAACCTGAAGAAAAATCTGACTGGATTTTCGAAAAGACTATATATTAGAATGCAAAGNCGAGGCGCTATATACTGGTTGCGTTCCCGTGATTATAAAAGATCACTATGTTGCTCCATTCAGCGACGTCTTGAACTGGAAATCATTCGCTGTTGAAATTCCCGTGGTAGAGATTCCGAACCTGAAGAAAATTCTGACTGGAATTTCGAAAAGACAATATATAAGAATGCAAAGACGAGGAATACAAGTGAGAAGGCATTTTGAGGTTAATTCACCTCCAAGGCGATACGATGTTTTTCACATGATACTTCATTCCATCTGGCTCAGAAGGCTCAATGTTCGATTGCATGGTGTCAAGGATTCTTGACCGATCGATGGCCTGGCTTTATTCTCGACATGCTTGGGGAGAGGAATTAATGGAGATCAGGTTAGCCATGTACAAGTACAAACAGTAGTTAAATTACGAATATTGTACATTTTTTATGGATCAGTACTTAAAACTATTTTTTCTTGTAACTGCTTGTGATGTTAGATTCAATAAAAAGGCGGTGTTTCGTATTCTGCAATAGAATTACATAATAGCTGTTAGACAAATTGTTGTCAAATAACTTCCCGAGCAATGATATAAAGTCATTGTTTATTCAGTCGGCATCGACCTGATGACTGAAGTAAATTATCGGCACCACAATTGTTCAAACGAATCCTACAATCTATTTGGATCATTTGAAGTAAAATAATTTAATTAGTGTGTTATTCATGGTCCAACCCATAAATCTTGGATGGCTTCTTAGGTTTATAATCCATTTACCCACTATTCATTAGCAGTTGGGCCTAAATATTGTCTAACTTAAAAGTCCATTTCTAACCTATATATGTTTGACTCCCGTTTGTTCGCTTCGACAGTGTGAAAAATATATTTGCAACCTTACCTGTGAGGGAGAAAACTGGCGGCTACAGTTCATTGCTTTGTGCTTCCTCTGTAGTTTTTCTTCCCTTTTCTTTCCAGCCTTTGTGGCTAGTTCTTGTGGTTGCAAATAGTACATACCGTATCCTTTGTGGGCAAGCCAATATAACAACCGATTTTGGGAGTGTTTGTGGGTTTTGGGTTTGTTTGAGTGGTGTTTGATTTGGTATATTGGTGATATATTGAACCCAGAATCCTTGGTGATTTATTTTACTTAGCATTATTCTATAGATTGTAAAATGTATAGATTAGGTTGTTACTGGACCGACCTGCCTGGCTCCATAGTCGAGCTGAAAATTGAGAACTGGTCAGTTCCAAATAATGATTCAAGCAGGGGTGGATTTAGGATTACAATGCTTAGTTGAGTGAAAAAAATAAAATGAAATGAAATTAGTGGTAAGGGGTGTGGAAATTAAATTATAATGAACTCTAGTTCACTTAATCCAATTTTTCAATTCTCTAAAATCCTGCCAAGGATGGAACCGCACTGATTCCTCTACCTGGTTTAGTTTCATGGAAAGCGATTTCAATTATTTTATGTGAATCTATATTTTTTTTACGTACATTCATTATTAATGTAGACGTTAAAAGGTTACGCTATTTTTATTTAATTGAACTTAACATTCAATTTTAAGTCACATGGCGACGTGCTGGACCAAAATCATCAGATCTAAATAGATTCAGAATCCAAAATTTCACAAAGATTGGGACTCAAATCACATTAACTGAAGATGACCGGAGATGCTTTTGATAAGGGGCAGGTCAAGAACCATTTGCTTTTGATTTTCTTTTGTACCTATAAGTACAATTTGATTTTTGATTTTTGGTAC
>CAIGRB010126389.1:0-12595 GCA_903798255.1 Fraxinus quadrangulata | reverse complement strand
TTTATATTTTCAACTATATTAATATATTTTCTTAATCTGTGTGAAAGTGAAATGTAGCTTATTTTTTAAGGGAATATAAAGCTGAAATTTAGATTTTCGTAAAGCATTATGTAAGACTATAGATCCCAAAGTGTCGCCACACTTAAAATTTATAATTTGTTGAAAATTTAGTTTATTTTATTACCGAATAATTTACCTCTGGTAGACAAACAGTAAATTTTTTTAATTATTTTTTAATTATTTTTATGAATGTGTAGTTAAAAGTAGGAAGAGATGTCATTGGTTTACAAGAGAAAGCTGTACATGATTTTTACAGAGAGCATATCATTTTTTTGGGTTAATCCAATTGTAGATAATGGATTACCCCTCTCACATAATGCACGGTGCCCACGTGTATTAAAAAATTTCGACAATGCAGTCCTCATTCCCATTGTGAGTAGTAGGTAAAAGATTCAAATAGGAAACAATTTTGAATTTAAGTTTACAATATTTTATTATGAATGTAATGTAGAAAATGAGTTTGAGTAAAAATAATTTTGAAAAATTCATGACAAAAAGGGGCTAATGCACGTGGATTTTTTTTTTTTTTTTTTTTCCTTCTAGAAATCAGACCTATTTTTTCTCATATATGTTACACTACTTTGAGATAAAAACTACATTTCTGTAAGATAATGTTAAATATCCACGTAAAATTAGGAGTACAAACTAATATAGTTAAGACTGAATTATTAATACTATCGTTTTAATATTTTTAATCAAATCACTATATAGGGACAATATTATTAATATTAGATTAAAAAAAAATGAAATGCAAAATTTTGGAGGCGGCGACATTATATTGGCCCCTATTTTGTTTGGTAAAAAGGTTAATAAAAATTTAAATTATAGTTAACAATTAATTTTAATCATATTATATGAAATTAAATCTAAAAATTATGTATTTAACAAAACCAAATGGACACGATATAACCAAACTTCCGACCAACTGATAATGGAAGAAAGATAACATTACCCAACGGACTTGACAAAACTCTATTTCATGAAGATAGTGATGCTATGGACAAATTTATATTAGCAAATTATAGAGCCCAATATTTTGTTTAGATAAAAATCATATTTTTAGTAAATTTTTATAAAAATTGATGGAATGTATGATTAAAAATTAATTCTCGACTTTGATTTAAATTTTAATAAGATTTTTTTAGTTGAATGCGTCTAATACGTTTTACCAATGAGCATGCAATCAAACACCCATATGAAAATCATAACCCAAGAACATGGTTCGATGTTTTTGACTTAAAATTCGGGATGTAAAATTCAAAACAAAAGTAGTTAAACTTACACATGGAGAAGTGCTCGAATAGATATGAACATGATCCACCCCTTAACCATGCACACTTATTTTGGATCGACATCATATATTTGCTACAAAACGAAATGTGCACCAATATATGAAGACTGACACTAATTTTTCTACAAGACACACAGAAGTTACCAAAAATGGCAGATCCAAATCCATTACTCCTACAAAGAGACCCTACAGAATCTGAATCTCCACGAATCGTGGAACAACAGCTATCCCTAGATGACATGATAGAACAGTGCATCGGGGATTGCAGGTGGGCACAATTTTTCCAAGCCACTATTGCATCCTTTGCCTGTTTCTTCGATGCACAACAAAGCTTCGTCAGTGTTTTTACTGATGCTGAGCCGACATGGCACTGCACTTCACCCAGCAATTCGTCATGCAAGAATATCTGCCAAATTCCAAGAGATTCCTGGAACTGGGATTTGCCCGCTCACACGTCCATCATCTCCGATTGGTCCCTTGAGTGTTCCGGCTCCATCATCACTGGCTTCCTGACTTCGTCCTTCTTTCTGGGCTGCCTCATCGGTGGATTTGTCCTTGCAACCCTGGCGGACTCTGCTTTGGGCCGGAAGAACATGCTTGTTCTATCTTGCCTGCTAACTGGAGTCTTAACCGCATTCTCCACCAACGTATGGATGTATACCACTTTGAGATTTATTAGTGGGTTTGGTAAGTCGACAATTGTCACCTGTGCACTTGTTTTTTCAACAGAACTTGTTGGCAAAAAATGGAGAGGAAAAGTTGGGGTCAAAGGAATCATCTGTTTTTCTCTAGATTTTCTATCTTTACCAGGTATTGCCTTTCTGACCAGGTTCCTCATGGAGACTCCTCTTCCTGTGGACTTGCATTCCATCAATTTTATAATCTGAATTATTGTATTTTCTAGTTTGTGAATCTCCTCGATGGCTTTATATCAAAGGCCAGAAAGAAGAATTCGCCAAAACACTGAGAAGCATTGCTGCACCCGCGAATCTGATCAACTTAACCGACAGCTTCTTCGATAGGTGCGTTAAGTGGGAAGATGAATTGCAAGAAACAGACTTTTACTCTACGATAAAGATCTTGTTGCAAGAATCTTTGGCTCTTCAGCGACTTGCGTCGGTTATGGTGTTTGGCTTCGGAGCTGGCATGATTTATTATGGCATGCCATTAGGCCTTGGAAACTTAACATTTGATCTATACTGGAGTGTGGCACTAAATGCATTTATAGAATTTCCAGCATCCTTGCTTATATTCTTTCTTATTGGGAGAATGAACAGGAAATTTTCAGTGATTGGATTGGCTCTGTTGAGTGGAATTTGTAGTGTAACGTGTGTGTTGGTTAGGTGGAAAGGGTTGCAGATCGGTCTAGAACTGGTGTCATTTTTCAGCGCTGTTACTGCATTCAATGTGGCGTTAATTTATACGTTGGAGTTGTTTCCGACATGCGTGAGGAACTCGGCTATGTCAATGTTGGGGCAGGCTGCGCTGTTTGGTGGGCTTTTTGGACCAATCATAGCTGCAGCCGGCAGAAAGAATGGACTACTTTCATATGGGGTATTCGGGATAACAATAGCTGTCTGTGGATTGTTCGTTGCATTCTTACCGGAAACAAGGGGAAGGACATTTTGCGATACCTTCGATGAAGAGGAATGAAAGAATGGAGCAATCAGTAATTGAGTGCACACTGTGTTGTTAATTCTAAAGTTTATTGTCATTTTATACTGTTTTAAAAATATATAGTATATGATTACATAGCCGTAAGCAAGTCAGAGGTTAGGAGGCAAATCAGCTTATAATCTTGCAATTTCAATTTAAATAAAATCAGCTCTATGGTAAGTTCTCAACATCATATTGTATGCACTACTATTGAATTTTTCTTTCTTGAATTTCTTAGACAATTCTTCAAAGATTTCAGCATGTTACTCGATACAAGATGCTGAAACATTATTGGATTTGTCATTATCAAAATTGAAAAATTATTTAATCTCTTCATCGAAAATCAGAGGTTCATAATAACTCTCATTACCCAAATCCACAAATTCTTCAACTTTTTTGTCGAATGTTGGAGGATTGTCGTAACTGAAATACAAAGATTCCTCCATATTTGAATTATAAAAAGGAAAAAAAAAAAAAAAAAGGATTTTTGTTCAAAAATAAAACTTCAGCCGTTAGATTTCGCGTACATAAACTCATCTTTATCATGAATGAACCTTGCTCTAATACCAACTAATGTAGGTGATGAAAGCGATAGAAATGATAAAAAGAACACGGTATTGAAGTTCTATTAATTCAAAAGAAATATATCGCAATACGATTTACTTATAGTTTCTATTGATTTCTAAGAATAGCAAAAATCTAGGAATCAAACACTTTAATTCACGCACGAATACAAAAAATTTAGACTAATTGATTTTTAATTATCAAATATTAAGAATTGAAGACATTGAAAAACTCCAAAAGTCAATAATTTCAATTCATAAACAACTTTGCTCCAGTTTGGCCTCCACTAATTTATAATATATATTTTTCTCTCTTCTTTTTAACCACACATTCTTCAATAAAATAATATTACACATAAATCAAAAAAATTTCCTTCTTTTTCAACCACAAATTCTCAAAATAAATAAATAAATAAATAAGAATACTATTTCTCTCATTATATATATATACACACATTGAAATAATGGAGCCAACAGACTTGCAACTCATATTTAAATCAGTAAATAGGATCTGGATAATAACCAAAACTCTAGAGAAAATACGAAAATTAGAAGATAATACATGATTAAATACTAAGCTAATTACAATCGAAATATAATACATTGATAAAATTATCTAAACTAAATGGAAACTAGCTATATTCAATAATTCGGTTTAATATTTGTATATTTGAGAAAAATTTGAAGATAACATAGAAACAAGGGATTAATGGGTTTAGAATACTCGTGGACATCACAAATTACAGATTTATTTGAAAAAATATGACATGGCAATATATGATTTAGTCAACATTTTATCACATCGTGTATACAAATCGTTATGTAAATCAATTATGTCCATATAGCATAATCGAAAAATAAAACTCCCCCTACTTTCTTTTTGTCACCTCATTAATTTGTGAAAAAAAAATTATAAATGACATTATTCTAAAATATTTTACTGGATTTGATAAATCCTCATCGGGTTCTTCCCCCAATATTTCATATTTCTAATCTAATAATAAATATCCTTTTAACTCCGTTGAATATTAAAATAAATTATACTTTTTATAATTGTAGCTAAAAATATCTAAAATGGTATGGCAAAAAGTATAGTGTGTTCTTTTGGGGTAATGTCCATATTAATGTGTGGTCGAGATGTCAATCATCATGAACGTTGACAAACTATTGTGTAGTCGATGTACTATAAACGGCAGGTACCAAGTAGTTCAGAGTTCATATGTAACTTAGCTTCTTTGAGAAGCCATCTTCTTCAACTCGCATAAAAATCTTCCATGTTTAAAGAATACCCATATTCTTCCCTTCTCAAAGCGAACATTTCTATATCTTGCAATTTTGAAGATCATGACATTTTGTAAGTTCTACAATTTTTGAGGTAACGGAATTTATTGTACTTACACCTCCAATTAGGTCAAAGTCAAACTAGATTTAACATTAGAATGTGGGTCAATATTTGTTTCAATATAAAGGTTGGAATTCGATCTTTATTTATGGGAATCGAAATGCTCAAGTTTGTTAACTGTCTTATAATTTGCAGTTATTAACTTTTTTAGATAGAATATCGATAAGGGAAAATCTCTCGAAAGGTTCCCTAATGAGTTACCTTCCTTCTAGAAGAAAGTCAATGACGGAACGTGGCAGATCGCTAGCTTTAACATTTCGCAAGCTAAATTCCATTTTCGAAGTGAAGAAAAAAATGACATGATTGACATTCAAAACATTCTAGAATGAGTTTGATGAGTTTAGGTTGGGGACTTGTAAGAATGCAAAGTTGTATAAAGAAAAAACTAAAAAATGGTATGATAGGCACATTACAGAACAAGGGTTTGAGGTTGGTCAACAGGTTCTAATGTTCATTTCTCGCCTCAAGCTCTTTGCAGGCAAGCTATGATTGAGGTGATCGGGTCCGTTCACTATTGTAGTTGTCCATCCATATGGCACAGTTGAAATTGTGTCTCGAGATCATCAACGAAAATTTAAGATCAATTGGCAAAGGTTGAAAATTTATTGGGAAGGTGATTACTCAAACGAGAAGACAATTACGCTACTTGAAGATCCAAAATAGCTTAAACTACAAAATCGAGTTGGAGACTATGAACAAGCACTTGCTGGGAGGCACCTCAATATTCTTCCATTTTATTTATTCAGTTTTTAAGCATTAGTTTAGGATTTTTCATGTTTTTGTGTGTTTACATTAATTTAGGTATCTTCATCCATACCTTAGGATAATTGATTATGTGTGCAGTTCATATAAGTTCTCGTATTGTTGCATTAAGTTTGGGGGTTCAATAGAGAAACTAGGTGATTTTGGATGTATTTAAGGTTAAAAAACGATTTTTATGCTTTCCCATCACGTTTGGATCCATTGGACATTTTAAGCACGTAATTCATAATGGAAGTGCAATCATAAGAGTAGAAGGGTAGTCTAGTGACTTAAAAAAAATAAAAAATAAAAATTGAAGCACGTGCACGAGCATAGAGATTTTATCGTGCGCTATAAAAATGATGGGGGCTAAACTACCCTAGCAGCATGCTCGAGACTCAATTAACCACGCTCGCGTGTGGTTGATTGTGGGGTGTGATTTTATAACGCACCCCAATCCACATACATATACACACAAAACCCTCCAAACCTGCACCTCTCATTCTCTTCTCAAATTCTCGAAATTATCACCCAATTTCTTCCAAAATTCACTTGGGCTTAGAAGATGTAACGCATTCCAACATCATTCATCAACTAATTCACACTTCCATCCCCAAAACTTCAAGAAATCAAAGGTAAATGGTTAAATTTTGAAGATTTCGATTTTTTGCTCATTTTTCTTAGATTTTTGCCAATTGTTGGAGTTTCTTGAGTCCTGTTGGAGTTTGGGCATATAGATAGATGATGGATTTGTGAATTTGTTGTGAAATTGGTGGAGTAAACGCCGTTAGGTTGAGATTTTATACCCACTTCATAATTTTTGCCCATTACATGATTGATAAATTGTTCCAATAGCCATTTTATTCGAATTTTAGTATGATTTTCGCATAGTACTTAGAAAATACACACAATAACACTCCCATGTAGTTGCATCCTTCAAACTGCATGAATTGAATGAAAATTGAGGAGGATAAGAAATTCAACTTTCATCCCCTGCGTCCATACTCGCATCCCTGTTTGCGTACCCCCCTGAAGTTCACATTGCTTATTTAGGATTGTTATATCATGTACAAGTGACTAATGTTTATTTTTTATACTGTTTGATAGGTATACCTTCAAAGAGAAAGAATAATGAACCAACATCAAAGGGCAAAGAAAAGGTCACGGGACCGAACACATGCACCATACATGGGTTTGAGATAAATGGATAATATTCTCGCTAGTGGTGATTGATGCTTATTGCCAGTGCCGGTGGATCCAGATATGTCGGTTGTTGCACAGATACTGTATGGGAGAGACGAAGCATGGCCACTCCTAGATAATGAATTTGAATACCGACATCTGATAGACTCCCTTGTGATCCTATATAAATTCATTAGTCACAACATTGATCCAATCTCACATCGTACCACCGTCAGTCATCCCAAGACCATTCTATTGTATCATCTCCCACGGGGCTTTAAGATTGATTTGGGGTCTCTACTTTACAATCTCATATGTTTCATGGCGTTAGACCCAGACTTTAGACATACATTGATCATTCCTATTCTTATAAGCATATGTCATGAGTCGGGCATCAGATTCCTACCAAGGGAGTTTCCTGTGAGAAATTTAGTGTCGATTAATGCATCATCGGCTGCGAAGGCATGGCAGTACATCATACAGATGAGACAACAACACAGGTAGCCGTAGGACCAGAAGGACGACGAGGCAGATGAGCACATTCCACCTTCTGTATAACTAGCGCCAGTTCCTGATTTACAAGTTATAAAGCAGTTGTTTGCAAGTATTATAGAGACCAATATGACATTGTAGCATATAGAACTGATGATGATAGCTTCACAGGCAAGAGAGCAAGTGAGAGATGACAGGAAGCATGCTAGAAATGTCAGGTTGCAGGGTATGGAGCGAGATATCAGTAGGGTCTAGACTAAACTATTGACCTTGCATAGAGAGCATGACCTAATGTGGGATGATTAGATAGATGCACATGACGTGTTAAGGACATGCATATCAGAAATGAGGCTATACATAGCAGACTGAAATACATGAATGCCAGAGATGAGTCCATGAACAACAGATCTGAAGTCACACATAGACATGTTGATCAAATGTGTATTATGATGTGAGACATTTACTCTCGGTCCATTCCTTCACCACCATCCACCACCTACAGACTAATACCAGGGGAGTATCTCCTGATCCCTTATTTGTCCTTACCTTTTTGATTGCTTGCACTATTTCTAGATAATGAAGGCAATGTCTGTATCAAGTTTACGTGTGTGATTTTCATCGAATCTTGTGTTTTGATATTTTTGCTTGCTTGTGTGATACACAGACACACAAACACACACACACACACACACAGAGTTGAGCTATAAATTATAGATAAGTTATATGTTAAGTTAGTTTGTGCGTATTCATGTGGAACTTGTATTTTTTTAGTACGAGATTTATATTTTTCATTATGAATTTTTTTTAAATCATATTGCTGAATAGGCTAAAAATAATGGACCTTAGATCTATAACCTGAACTACCATTATATTATACATCCTTAAACCAATTTTAAGATAATTTGTAGGTGATTAAGCTATGCAGGGAAAAATTGATATAAATATGGATTTCATGTGTGTTAAATTTTGTATGGATTGTCTAAGGCAAATAAGATGAAATCTTAAGTTAGGGTCGATTTTTTGAAAATAAGTGTTTAATAAGGGGCATTGCACGAATCATTAAAAAAATATATAGAAAAAATTAAATTATTTGATGTTGTCTTATTGTAAAGCTTCTCTTCATAATCTTTATGACTTGAGTGATTAAACCTGCAAGGGTATCTAAAAATCTGGTGCCATATAGTCATTTGACATAGGAGTTATCGACCATATAAAAAGCTCGCTACAATGGTCATATAAAAAGTTTAATGGAGAGAAGTCCGCACAAAAAAATAAGAAAAAACAATGAAAAAAAATTACATACCTTGATCAAGCCACAAACACTTATTTGAGAGAACGAGACTTTTGACAAGAGATTATTAATTTAAGTGATTCTTAGAGGTTGAAGCAATAAAAAAATAAGGAAAATTCTCATTTGTTGAAGTGTTGAGCTGCAATTAGTAGAATATAACCAAACTAGAGAAGGTGGTGATTAGAATTATATTAAAATTAAACATTATATCACACAATGGGGAAATAGTGAAAAGAATAAAGTTTAAGGTATGTATCTTACGAGCGAAGAAAGGAAACATTTGGTCATAGAGGGTTAGGAATTGAATCAATTTTTTACTTTGTGATGCTTTACATGAATCTTTACACACACGTAAATTTTGCATTAAATAGGTAGATATCGATTTAACATTGTATTTTGAAGTAGTTTATAGTTTCAACTCTAAAAGTCCAATTCTGAGGGCAAAAGCAGATTATCCAACCAAGTTATTTGTGAAAAAATGTGTATTTAAGCTTTATTTTGTTTGAAAAACAAACAATTGTTTAAGTTTTGGTACACTTACCTATGTCGTTAAATTAGAACAATTATTGTTATTTTAAATGAATTGAGGCTTAATTTTGTATATATTTTGCTTGTTAGGTGCATCTCAATGAAAAACGATGGAATTTGATAAAAGGAGTAGAAAATTGGCTAAAGTGAAATTAATTCAAAGTTTGGGGACTAAATCGTAAAGTGCTATAATTGATTCAGACCTAATATTGATGATTGGAGAATTTTGGAGTCAATTAGATGAATTTGGATGATGGAGGATCAAGAATATATGAAAAAGGGACCAAAATGACTAAAGAATGAAATTCAAAAACCAAACTGCAACAAATAGAACTTTAATATAAGGGCACACGCGCAGGCTTTTCTTTTCGCATGTGCGACACCCTAGTGTGCATTTACCAAGAGCAAACCTTATAGGCGGCCCGCGCCCAGTGGAACAAATGGCCCGCGCGGCGGTCATTTTTGGGACTAAATGGCCCAACTTCCTCATTTGATCCGAATTCTTATAGAGATCAAATTCAACCTACTATTAACCTACAAGGGGAACCCAGAACGAATTAACACATAGAAAACCTTATTTTTCACCACAAGAAAAAAGTTAGCACAAGATTCAAAGGCAATTACACACAAGAGATTGGAGATTCAAAGTCCAGGTAGAAGATTAAGAAAAAAGAAATTGATTTTTCACTTTTCATTAATTGTTTTCAATTCCGGGTAATGTTATTTCAAATTCTTTGTGTAATTTATATAACAATATGTTAGACTAATTTTTTTTCATATATTGGATAAAGATGAAACCTTTTGTTAAGTATTTTTAATTCAAGACAAGTAGTTAGTTAAATTGTTGGGTTTCTTGATTAATCTTGCATGCGAAATTTTATTATTTGATTGCTTGACCACTTATTAAATATATAGTTGCTCATTGTAGTGTTGGGAAGCTCAATGTATTTAATTCATTCGAATTCGGACTAAGTATAGATTTGGGTCGTGACCAGAATAGATTTAATTTGTCTTGAAAAATAGAATCAATTATGGTAGAGTTATTGATCGTCAAGAATGGATTAATGAAATGAGCTACGTAATTGAGAATTGAAATAAATAATAATAGGTAGATTCGTAATCCAATTCACTCATTCCATATACATACAAAATTCGAATTTTACACTTTAAACTAATTTAGAATAATTACAAGCGACAAATCTCTTTTGTTCGTATACTTTGAATATGGTTAGAGATTAGTACACTTAATTGAATTTTATTACTCGTGGGATGATACATATTACTCATCATGTATTACTTATCAATGATCTCGTACACTTGCAGATTTCGCACAAACATGTAGTTTGAATCGAAGCTCTGATAAAAAAAAGTGTGTCGTCCCTATTCATTTATTTATTTTTAATATCTTTCCTATCATTTAATTAATTAAAACAATAGATAACAGCTATGAAGTCATTATGAAAATGATTTTCAAATCATTCAATAATGTAAGATTGTATAGAAAGTGAAATGTTTAACTTTAAAATTTATTATTTTACTTTAATTCGACATACCTAAAATAACACATACTTTTGATATTATTTTATTAGTATTTGAGTTAATATCAATTGATACAAAACAGTAATGTTAATTTTAAAATAGAGAACGGAAGACGGCGAATAGATATATAACATAAAAATTACAATATTGCCAAAAGCTCTACGAAACCTTTAATATAAGTTGTAATGATATTTTGAATTTCCTTAATGAAAGATCCGTATTTAGAACTGGAGTCAGGTACTTATTACACAATTGTCTCTTCCTTTGGGAGTGGGCACCAACCTATAATGTATATATTGCCACACCCACTATGGAAAACTATATGTGAATACCTAATAAATAATGACATGCACGATCACATGCAAGCTATTCAATTATTTATTTAGGGTTTGTTTGATGCATATTATTGAGTCGTTAATGCATTTTAAATAGTGATTTGATGAAAAATATGTGGTTAAAAAATAAGGAAAAGTTTTGAATTTACGTGTAATATTATTTTATTGAAAAATGTGTGATTGAAAATTAGTTTTAAAAAAATGAATTTGAATGTGAATCAAACTGGATGTTAATATCTTAGCTTATTTATGTTTTATCTTTTGGGCTCGAATCCCATTATGGTGTACTATAAAAGCTCAAATCGTGATATTGATAGTGTTTTTACGGATCCGTCCTAATAACTACAAGAATTTAGAATTCCCGTGTGTTGATCATAGTTCCAATAATAACTCAAGAAATGTCACTAGCACAAATCACAAAATTAGGATTTTCCTATATGTAAGATGGTCATCATGTCGATTCACGATATTTGGGCCACTGATACCTCCTAACACTGCACGCATGCTGACATATAACCCGAAAACACTCTATCCTAGACTACCCACAGTGACCATCAAAGAGTTTCAATAAATAGGAATTTGCTACACGGACAGGGAGGAAGGGGTGTGTAGTTTCATAGGCAAGACACACGGGTGGAGCCCGTGATACAGTGAGGGGCCTGTAAGGCCCCTGTGAAAATAGCCCATGTAGTTGGGGAATTACTCTTTTTATCTATCTACCTAGAGATGAGAAAAAGGGATACGTGTGGGATGATTTCATTATATTTTTAATATTATTATCTCTTTTCGAATTTTATATCTATGTATTTGTAATCATCCATCTTTATTCTCGTTATTTCTTCTTTACAAATTAGGTATTGTTAATTTTCTCAAATACGTGCATCTGTGTGTATTTTTAAATGCATGACATAGTGTATGTCGTGCAAAAAGTATGAGTCATCAAAATATATGATAGTATTTCAACGTATGCACATGTTAAACAATATCATATCTTAAACACTCCAATCATAGGACAATAGTCGCATATTACATGTACATAATAAGAGTATCTTCAAGAGACTCTATTTTTAAAGAATATATTTTGTAATTTCAAGAGCATATATAAATTTATGGAGTAATAATTTCTAAATACTCTAAAAATTTATTTATCTTTAACACTTTATTTTACTATTTTTAATATGCATGTATTATTTTTCATTATTTTTTATTTTCACTGATTTTCCTCTAAATTTTTAGAGTATCTCTAAGAGACTCTTTAAACATGAAATTATCTCTATTTTAAAGAGTCTACATTTAAAATCATGCTCCAAAAGACTATTTAAATTAACATTTTAATTTAGAGAGTGAATTTGACTCTTTAAATTTGGAGAGCCAAACTCACTCTCTATAATTAAATGCATTCAAAGTGTTTCAAGTTTCAATGTAGGAAAACAATAAAATAATCTAAAAAAAGCTAATTAAAATAAAAGATAAGAAAATAATAAAAAAAAATTGGGAGTGGTAAAATTAAGTGTT
>CAIGRB010126388.1:1139-12560 GCA_903798255.1 Fraxinus quadrangulata | reverse complement strand
GCGCGCGCGCGCTCTGCATGAGGTAGAAACATATGAGCTGATGAACCCTCGTCCTTCGGTGAATCAACAAGCACAATGTGTGGCTCTGTTGGAGGATCCATGGAAGAACGGACAAAAAATGATGTCATTTATCTTCTCGAAGGTTGATCAATAAAATAGTCGTCATCAACCTCGATAACAGTCGAATGGCCCAATCGTCCATCAGTAATCGTTAGAATGCGTGTTTCAGATTTATTGATTGGAAATGGAACTTTGAACTTCTGCTGGCACGATAACAATGGTTGTTGTGGTCTGTTATATGAAACATCATCCATATATGGCTGCACCATCTCCATCTCAGACGGATTGATGTCCTGTACTTGAAGTTGATACAACAAAATAAATTTAAAGACTTGTCAGCTAAATTTGTATACTAATTGCAGAATGTGAACGGTGACTTCATAAAGTAATGAGCTGGACCTGATAACGAGAACTGTTACATGTGTATGAAAACTATTTACGGTGACATGCAAAATGTGAAATGTGCAATGTGATTTTTCCTTTGACTACATAATGTGAAATGTAACATGTAACTCTCTAGGGTGAATTGTGACTGACTTGTGACTTATTTAAGTAATACAAAAATGAAATGAAAACTTACATTTTCGGGACAAAGAACACATCTTCTTCAAGTTTAGCACCACTTGGCAGTTTATCTAATCCCCAATTCAAGATATGTGGGTACCTCTTCCGCATCCTAGATGTTACAGTCCCATCTAACCGTGAAATAAGCTCATAAATCCAAACTTGAAAAGCAACTAGAAATCCTTTGAGTCTGTAATGGGGATTTCTATTACTCAATCCATCTTTTAATGAGTTTATAAAAAGTTCAAACAAATCTTTCGCCTACGGAAATATGTTCATAGTATCAAAGTCTTCAACAAGAGCAAACAAATAATTCTCAACAACCTTCTTGTACGATTTTAAGAAAAGATATGATGTTATTAAATAAAGAATCTCAATCCTCACCATATCATGATCATCTTCATTCATAAGACCAATGAAGATGTCTCTAAAATCTTCATTTGTGACCAAGTGTCCAAAATATTTCTTCTTAATCCTGGAATGTGAATTTTGAAGACTTCTCCTCACGTAGTGTCCTTGGTACCTAAGTCTCAATAAAAAGGTTATTCTATATCCATTTTTAGATACATGAGGCTACCTATCATCCAAATTCAATTTAATTAGAAACTAGTAAAAGGAGATTTTTTTAAACTTCAATATCTTGACACTAACTTATTCGATTTAACTTTCTCGAGTCGAACACTCCTAATTAATTACAAGCAACAAAAAGAGTCCAATATTGATATACTAAAACTTACTCTATCAAAATCTAATTATTTGACCTGAAAATAATAAGAATATAAAATATATTACACTTTGGTCCATCAACTTTAAAAATTATATAAAAATATATCTAGACCAAATAATTATATTTTATAAAATTTAATTACAATATATCATAACATAAAACAAGAAAATTCATAATCATGATAAAAGAATGACATTTTCATTTCATACCTTAGATCAATGAACTGTTGCTTGTAAAGGATTTTTTTTATACCATGTGTTGAAACTTTACAAAAGTTTACATTGTCTTTTAACTCATAGATCTTATAAAAATATTTTATTTATTATACATATCTTTTTTTAGAAAAACAAAACATCACTTGAAACTATAGCTAAACAAGTGAATATGTTTAGTCTAAAACATGGACAATAGCACAATAGCCATTTAAATCTATAGTGTCATCAATTCAAAATCCATCCAAAAATATTATTATTTAAAATCAATTTGAATTCAACTTAAAACTATTATTTAAATCAATTTAATATCTAAAACACATAAACATTTAATATCAAACTTTTGAGAAACAAAATTTGTCATTAAAAAAATAATGTGAATAGTGACTCCAACGATCACTCTTCATGTGAACAGTAAAAATGTTTTTTCTTTTTTAAAAATATGCCATAATTTTTTTATTTTTTAAGCCTACAAGAAAGTAGACATGTGCTCTGATATCATGTCATAACACTCCAAATTTTCATAAACAGTGTAGTGTTACCAAAATTTCAATTTTCTTTGTAAACGGAATCATAAAATTATTTATTTAATAAAAATATTGTATATCCACGAATTTAAACTAAACAATTAAAATTGTATTTTTCGAGATAAACATATCCAACTACTGTTTAAATATACAAGTCATTAAACATAAATGAAACTAACTAATCAATAAAGGATAGAAAATCTATAATTTTATTTATTTAAATCCTCCTGGCAATCTGCATCATCATCCCGTCACAGTTCAAATCGACACAAACTAACTTGTAAAATTTTTGTAAGAGAGATTATTTAAAAATACTAGTCCAGTTTCCATACACAATTATATAACAATAAAATAAATATTTCATACCACTATTTTCTTATGGAGTATATCGGTGATCAAGCGACAAACTCATCTTTGATCATGTTAAATTCTTGAAAGAGTTCATATCTCTTTATAAAGAACTCAAAAGTTTACTGACAATTCATGCATATTTACTCAATATATAAGTAGAAAGAAAACGCATCACTTGCACAAAAGTATCTTACATTGACATATTTGAAAGTTATGAAGGAAAGTAAAATAATACGCGTGAAAATCATTTTCTTTTCCTTTCTCGCTCTGCCATGTGTATGAATAAAAATATATTATATGATGATATTGTTGGATTTTCTCTCTCTAGCCTTTGATATCCATTTTTAGATACACATGACTACCTCTCATCCAAATTCAATTTAACTAAAAACAATTAAGAGACCATTTCTTTAAACTTTAATATCTTGACACTAACTTATTCAATTTAACTTTTTCTCAAGTGGAAAACTCCTAATTAATTACAAGCTACAAAAAAAGTCCAATATTAATATACTAAAACTTGCTCTATCAAAATATAATCATTTGACCCAAAAATAATAAAAATATAAAACATATTTCATTTTAGTCCCTCAACTTTCAAAATTATATAAAAAAAATACCTAAACCAAATAATTCAATTTTTTAAATTTCGAGATGTTACATAATGCTATTTAACACCATTAGTATTTAACACCAGTATAGATGACATCATTAGTGATATGAAACTATAGATTCAATTAAGTGAATTATATAATTTCATATTAAATTGAACATTAAAGGTGCATTGGAGTTGAGCTCGACATGACCAAAAAACAAACCATGTTTCGCATGTCAAGCGGTTGGATCAACCATTTTTACACCATTAATAAAATTCTCGAAGGGAATCTAATCATCCAAGAAATTGTTTTAACTTACAAAAGTAAATAGAACCTTTGCATGGCCTTGCTACAGTGACAGGTTCAATGACATATTTAAAAATAGTGGGAACGTATATTAATACATGATTGAAAAGTATAAAAAAAAAAAAAAAAAAATACACACACAACATCCAATCAAATATTGCCACCCGACCCAATTTTGTGTCAATCACCCTGGGCAAGCAATTATTCACCTTTGCATGTCCTTGTCTCAAAATTGATTGCCATTCAACTAATAAAATATTGAACATACATTGCACGAGGCCAATTTTTAATTGCCAGAAGTAACTTACATGAAATCACATTTGCCTCCTTGCTTTATTGGAGTATTTTAAGTAAGAAGGTAACTATAAACGTTTAATTTGAAAATTTAAATTATTATGGGATCTAACATGTGAAATCTTTGTGTTCTTGAATACTATGGATGGCAATGGACTGAGTCGAATTGGCTCGATCTTTAAACACTCCGGCTCAGCTCCCTTTGGCTCGTGGGCATCATGGGCCAAGTCAAGCCGCCCCTGATTAAACTCATATGTAAAAAAGAAAATAATAATAATAATAATGATAAGCCTTAAAAAGCAAATTTATTATTTTTTTGAAAGAAATTAATAGAGTAAGTAATAAAAATATTTAAAAAAATGAGCTGGTCCATGACCTCAAACTAACCGCCTCATGGGAAAAGGTGAGCTGGACTCAACCCGTGATTCTTCGAGAATATTGATAGAACTATGAACTCAGCTTCGATAATCCTATCATTCTTCAAATGCACTATATTAATGAAAATCAACAAGAAAACCATTAGAATAACTATGTTAAGTTCCTTAAAAGACAGAGAATTACAACTTACAACATATCAATTATCCCTATAAGCAATGTAATTTGCCAAAGCAATCAATGGAGCAGCCTTTTCAGGATCAAATTCAGCAAGCTGTTCTTGAGCTTCTTTATTCAATTTCTCAGCAAATTCTCTCGATTTATCGATTCCGATCAGCTTTGGATAAGTAGTTTTATCAGCCAACCAATCTTTGCCTGCAGTTTTCCCCAATTCTTCCGAAGATTTTGTGACATCAAGAATATCATCCACCACTTGAAATAATAGCCCAATACACCTAGCAAATTTCCTTAATTTTGCAACTTCTTGATCTTTTGCACCACCCAAAATAGCACCCAAAACAACTGATCCCTCCAATAAAGCAGCAGTTTTGTGTATGTGAATGAACTCCAAATGGTCTAATCCGACGTTGGAACTTCCTTCCGAACATATATCAACCACCTGGCCAGCAACCAATCCTTCAGAGCCAATACACTTAGCCAATTCACCAATCACCCTCACGATCCTTTCACTAGGCACCCCTTTTGTGGCAACTGCCATATGCTCAAATGCATATGCAAGAAGGGCATCACCAGCCAAAACAGCCACATCCTCACCAAAAACCTTGTGATTCGTCGGCTTTCCGCGCCGCAAATCATCATTATCCACAAAGGGGAGATCATCATGCATCAAAGACATGGTGTGGATCATTTCAACAGCACAAGCTGCAGGCATTGAAGTGGATTCTTCCCCACCCACAAGCTCACAGGCTGCAATACAGAGCATGGGCCTAACCTTTTTGCCACCCGCAAGAATGGAGTACCTCATTGATTCATGAATCTTGAAAGGCTCTTGCAACAAAACTGCTTCTTCCAAGGCCTTGTTCACAGAACTAGCCTTTTCAAGCATATAGGCCTTGAAATTGAATATGGAAGAAGGTGAAAAAGTCAGGGTTGTTTTACCTTTACCCTCTTCTTGATGTTCTGAAACTGAAGCTGAGATAAAGGGCTTTTTGATTGTATTTGGGGAAAAATGGGAAATGGCCAATTTGTTCTTGAGTGGATGAGGAAGAACAGAGGATTTCAATCTTGATCTACAGCTCTGTAGATCGTTCATTTGTGAACATGTTGCAAAAGGATTCACAAGACTCATTCTTTCTTATATTTAAATTCAAACCAACCCTCAGTATTAAAAATGAGTGATCGTCTTTTTCCGACCTCTAGTACCCAACCTCGAAGCGAACCACTCTCTTTGATCTCTTTGTGTGTGAGGACTAGAAGTTGAATGGTTTAAAGAAAGATTAGAGAAATTCAGTCCATTGGGTAGTCCTCCACGATGAACAATCAAGAAATACACTTTTTTTTTTTTGCAGTCTCTGGTGCAAAGAATTTATGAGGGAAAGTTTCGTGTTTACTTATAATTTTATTATTTTTTTGGGAAAATTCAAGCAATATTTATTGGTATGAATTAGACCAATGGCAAAGTAAATACAAGGATTGGCAATTTGGTAAGGGAAAAAATGGTGGTTTATGATTATCTTCTGTGGTGAGGTGTTCTCTGTGTGAGTTTGTGATTGCATATTTTTTTATATATGCTTTTGTTTTTGTTTTTGTTTTTCTTTTTGTTTTTGAAAAACAAGTATTTTGTTGATGTTTATCTAAATTTTTATGTAGGTAAACAAGTTATAATTTTGAGGATTTTGGCATGTTTTTTATATTTTTTTCATTTTAACACGACTTAATCAACTCAATTATTAAATGAAGTTAGTCAATTAACATACTCGATCATTAATGACAACTTGAAAAATCAACTCTGTGGTATAGTTATGTACTTAAATCACATAGTCACGAGAGTTTGTCAACAATTGCATGTTTTTTTTTTTTTTTTTTTACCTTTTTCTTTTTCCCCACTTGTGAGCCACACTGGCCATTTTCGACCAGAACGAGCCGAGCCCAACTTCATTAAAAAAAAAATTAAACACGAGCAGCTACCTTGTCACCCAATATTTCAAATTTTGAATTTGAAATTTAAATGTAGTTGAAACGGATATATTTTTTGGGCTATAAATGCGCGAAAAATTTTACCACTTCATATTATTTACTTCAATCAATTTTCAATTTCTTTACTCAATATTTAGCCCATGTTTGTCTACCATTAATCTAAAACATTGTTTGCTACAGTAAGATTTTTCACCATACATTCACCCAATAAAATATTTTACACACAAACCAATAAAATTACTTTAAATTTCAACCACGCATTATCAAAAAAAATACTATTCATTACTTTATTTTTCTCTCAATAATGGGATACAAAAAGGCCCTTAGTATTCTAGTCTCCAATTTCTTTACTCCATTTTCTTTACTATAATCTCCAATTTAGTTGAGTTTCATAAAATTTTGCAGTATTCTAGTTTCAATTTCAATCTTCAATTTCTTTACTCTAGTATTCAATTTATTTTACTCTAATATTCAATATTTTTTGCTATAATAGTTATAGATTGATTTTTATAATGATGAGATTAATCAGTTTAAGGGTAATTCGAGTATTCCATCCGGCTACGATACATCTCAAAATGTTCCAATTGATTTGGAAGATATTGAAGAGGAAGAAATACTTGTGATTAAAAGGTCAAAAAAAGAATCATCGGATTGTTGACAACATATGACACGTAAAAAAGTTGGGGTTCAAAATAGAGTTGATATTTGGAAAGCATGTTGTAATTAATGTGGTAAGAATTTAGTTGGAAGCCCGGTTCAAGCACAACACATTTAAATAGACACATATTAAGAAGTTGCAAAGCGAAACCAGTCAGTCTTGACCTGAATAGACTGGACTAGTGTTTAGCGGTTCTGGTTCTATTCTTTCCACTTTTGTATATTTACATGAAAGATTTCATAAAGGAATGGCTACATACGTGATTGCAGCAACAATGCCGCTTACGATGATAGAGTCAATACACTTAACTCGGCTTGTGCAGAATTATGTTCAATCCAGGTATACTTCTTATTGTAGAAATACTCTTTGGTTAGATAGTATAAAATTATATAACAAAAGAAAACAGACTACTATTGAAAGTTTAAAAACTTTTAATAGTGTTATATCGTTTACCTTTAATTTATAGACCAGTGTTAATAAAAAATGTTATATTACTACTACAACTCATTTCATTGATCGCCTATGGATTATGCATAAAAAGATTATTACATTAAGATGTGTAGAATATCATCATAATGTCTTTAACATATACATAATTTTAAAAGATATTATATAATAATATGGTATACAAGAAATTGTTCAAAGTTTTACTTTTAATAATGCAACTGTGAACAAAGTTGTTATTAAAAAATTTATTAATGATTTGAACTCTACATTTGAAAGTTTATTTTTCATCAACGTTGTGTATGCCACATTATCAATTTGATTGTAAAAGATGGATTAGAACATATAAAATTACCTTTAGATAAAATTAGGCAAGCAATTAATTTTATTACTATATAACCATCAAGAAAGCAAGCATTTAACAGTTTATGTGTAGAGTATGGTTTACAAGAGAAATCATTTGTCACTGATGTATCACATAGATGGAACTCTACATATCTTATGTTACACTCGGATGAAAATTATGATAAAATTATTTCAATATAATATAATGGTAGGCACACATATGGACCCGAACATAATTTGGAATATTTTGGAATAGTCTCTTGCATTTTGTGTGAAAAAATTCTTAAAATCTTTTTTCGATACCACAAAGGAATGTAGCGGTGTTTTTACCCTACATCTTTACTTGTTTTACAACATTTTTTCTACATTTCACAAACATTTCATAAACACGGGAATTTACCTATTTTTATTGATGTAGTTTCTTCCATGGGGTTAAAATTTCGTAAATATTGGAAAAAGTTACCATTTTTATTTTTATTCACTTCGGTGATGGACCATCGACTTAATTTAACTGATACAAAAGCTATTATAAAGGAGATTTCAAATTCATGAATATAGAAATATCACATGTATATATAAAATCTATATTATGTGAAATGTATAGATATTACGCTGGAAAAAAAAGCTCAATGTAATTCTACTTTCCAAAGTTTTTTTCAAGAAATATTTCAACAAATTCAAATAATCTATGAAATTATTTAGACATCAATATCAATGTTCCATCATTTAGTTCTAGTTCATCAATATGTAGAGCAATATATATCAGTGGTACAAATCTTGAAATTCCCTCTAAGTTAGCTAGGTATATGTACGTGAACGTTCGTGGTATGTTACACCCAAAAGAATTATAGGAATTTTGTATTTTATAATAGTGGAGGTGTAATGAAAGACAATATCCAATTGTATAAAAAATTGCTCGTGATCTACTAACACCTATGGTGTCTACGGTAGCATCGAATGCTGCATTTAGTTTAGGTGGTTGAATTTTATAAATCGAACGATCAAAATTAAAAGAAAATATATTGGAGGCTTTAATATGTTTGAAGGATTGAGAATGTGTGGAACGATTAAAACTAAAAGAAGATATATTATAAATTTTTAAATTGATTAATTTCAAAAAAAAATACATATTTTTTAAATTTCTTTGTTTTAAGAAAAATTGTACACTAAATATTTTATTCGTGTACAATTTTAATTCCGCCTACGATGACTGTACTTGGTCCCAAGTCCAGATAAAGGAGAAGGATAGTAACTTTTATTTAATTTATAATACGTATAAATTGCACAAATTTTAAATTCTTTAAAAAAATTTAGATTTGTCACCAAAAAAAATAAGTCGGCCCGACCCGCTAAAGCCAGAGTTGAAAGCTTGGGTCGTGCCTCAATTTTTTGGCCTCAGCTCGGCTCGGGCAAAAACATCTCGAACCATTTTTGCTCGGATTTCGAGTTTCGACTTGTTGACACCCCTAATTATACCATAGGACTCAATCTTTCTACAAAATTTTAATTTCATCTCTGTACAATTTATTTTACCATCTTTCATTTGAACCTTTTATTAATTAGTCGGGTTCATCCCTACTAACAATTGTGTGTAAAACTTCTATTAAAGAGATGTAAAAGACAATCTTGCCTTCAAATTTTATAATCCAAAAACGAATACAATATTCGAAAAGTAAAAATGATGGGAAAAAGAAAAAAGAATAAATATTAAAAAATAAACTTTTCTTTAGTATCAGTTACTCACTATGAACGTCACCATAACACACCATCTGCATCATCACTGTTAGTGAGCCACCATCCAAGAAACCACAAACTCAACGTGTGAGCCACCACCGAAGAAACCACAAACTCCACATGTTGACCACCCCATGCCACCTCACCAATAGCAACCATCACTACGATCACCACCTACTTCAAGCCTCAAGCGACCCACCACCACAAACTTGCGAGATATGCTCAAAAATAGGAGAAAATTTCTCGTTCTTCACTTAAAATAATAGAAAGCTTTTACTCATCTGTACACCACCACCCAAAAAAAAAAAAAAGTGCATCTATCAGCAAAGAGAGCAACAAGAATTGTAGCTCCATTGTGATCAAAACGTACAAATGCAACTAGTTAGCTAGTGACCAAGTTTATGAGAGCAACATAGGAAATGAAAACAAGCAATTCACACGATGATTTGAAAGTTTACCTTAATGTCAGAGGCATATCCTCTCTAAGGTTTCACAATAAAGAAAACTATTCAATG
This sequence comes from Fraxinus quadrangulata, assembly GCA_903798255.1. Lineage (NCBI taxonomy): Eukaryota > Viridiplantae > Streptophyta > Magnoliopsida > Lamiales > Oleaceae > Fraxinus > Fraxinus quadrangulata. The sequence continues at coordinate 2,695 of CAIGRB010126388.1, read as the reverse complement.
CCTCCATCTCACAAAAAAATAGCCCACTTAGGGCTACCTGTTACAAATATGGAACATATAGCCTCTGTACGGTAGCCATTTTTTTGAAAAAACATTGTTTTGAATAGTGAATTTTTAAAAAATGTGTAGTTAAAAAGTAAAGAAAAGTTCTGGATTTATGTATAGTATTTTATTGTGTGAATGTATAGTTAGAAATGATTATATAGAAAAAAGAGTTTTAAAATAATGATTTACAAATATGGATTGTATGTACCCCTGAATAATAGGTCAATCGTTGAAGGGATAAGCATGCATTACTATAAGTCCCGGCCCCTTCCGCTCTCTACATTATCAAAGATTTCAAAAGTATTGGTGAAAAGAAGTATTAATTGCAAGATTAAGACAAAAAAAAAATTATATATATAATAATAATATTGTATCAATTTATTTATCATAAACTAAAAATCATCATAAGACATCGCGATGTTTTGTAGCGGTGGAAGAGACCTCATGACTGTGATTAGCGGAAATGGTGTATGGATATGTTTGGATTGGTGGAGATATTTCCCCTGATATATAGGTGGTCATGATTTTGGGTATTGATGGTTTCGTAGGTGGTGGCTAATATTGAGACATGTAATTTTATTTTAAAATATTAACATCTTTAATAGAAGTAATTGAAGACCTTATTGATAAATGCATTTTTGTGCACTTATTCGGAGCCATATTACTAAGCTTTTGTGTCCTTTTATTATTGCATTTTACTTAATATAGGTTATTTTTATCTTATTTCAGTTTTGGACATATTTCTAAGTAATTGGAAAAGAATGATAAATCGGTCAATTGATGGAAGATTTGGGACTAATATGCATTTGGGTAAAAGTTAAGCACTAAAATTGAAGTAATTTGATGTGGAGGACCAAGATGAAAGAAAAAATGAAGAAAATGGTTGAAAAGAAAATTAGCGAAAGTTTTACAACTAGGCAGCCGCCCAATTATATTGGTTGAGCGGCTGCTCGGGCATCAACATCATCAACAGAAGCCATTTTTTAAGATAACGCCCATTTTCTACTAGGCGCCCCCTCCCCCAGGTCAAATCGTGAAAAAATTTCTGGTTTCCTTGTTCATAAAAATTCATGCATTCTTGTATATTTGCATCCATCATAGAAATATAATTGAGTCATATATAAGAATATGTTTAAATAGAGCTCTTATAGAAATGAATCTTGTGGCATCTTTTAAAACCCTAAGGCTGTCCAAAAGTGGCGGGGACTCATTACAACATATTTTAGAAGGCTTTTGAGAAAAGAAAATAAGCAAGAACTTGAAGAACAACTCCAAGAACACGAAGATTCAATTGAAAATGAATCGGGGCGATATCGTTCTTCATCTATTTTTCTAATTTTCTTCTCTCCACCTTGCTGGCTAGATTAATTTGTGCTAGAAGAACGATAAACTTTGTAATATGATTTTTAATTCTTAATTTTACATTCTTGACATCAAAAACATGTTTTGGAATATTTAGATGATTTATATGAACTTATTTTCTCCATGATTATAGTGCACAATAATTATGT
>CAIGRB010126368.1:0-26732 GCA_903798255.1 Fraxinus quadrangulata | reverse complement strand
CCTACGACCCTAATTTTTGAAAGGTTTTGGATATCCGTTGGTACAAATCAAATGTTAGTATAAGGTGCGAAAAAATTTGAAAAGCTTGAAACCATTGGTGCAATTATCCTCAAAAAATATTGTCAACATCTATTATCAAAATGTGTCAACTCACATGAATTATAAATTAATTTGTCAATCTTTACGTACATTATCTAGTTTATTTACTGCCGTCAGATTGGCCTTTGCCGTGACAACAAAACTCTGTGTGGCGCCATTCGTCCCATCATATCACGCCACGTATTTCTTTCCCTTTTAGACAATATTACCCCCGAAATTTCAAATTCTCTCGTGTCATGCTATCAATAATGCTATGTCGTTTTTCGTCTTTTCGTAATCCAAAATATCTTCTCCCTCCATCTTCTCCAACAGAATTTCTGTACCCACCATATATTTTCCACTTCTCTCTTCCTCCCAATACGACACCGTTCACGATGGCTGTAGTACTAGGTAACATAGCTCCCTTCCTAGACCTCGTAACCTCGCCTCCTCGTACCATCATCCCCGACCGGAGCAAAACACGCCAGCTTCCCTCCGACGTCGTTTTACACCTCTTCAAAAAAGACCACCAGAACTTCAATTCCGAATCGTTGTTATTCGAGAACAAAGAAAGGCCTGTGAATATTAGGGGAAAATCAAGTCGATCGAAGGTGAATGAAGTGGAGTACGAGAATTATAGTGACGATGAAAATGGAAATGGAAATGGATTCGAGGATGAAATTGGGGAAGATGATGGGTTTGATTGGGAGAAGGAGATGAGGAGAAGAGTTAAGGAAATTGAAGAAATGAAAGAATTGGAAAAGAAAGCTGAGGAACTGCAGTATAAAGTTGATCAGGAGTATGATAATAACAGCGAGGATCGTCAGGATGATAATAGGGAAGAAACTGAAGAAACGAAGCGGATGAGAGTTCGAAAAGAACTCGAAAAGGTTAATCTTTTTGCACTTTCAATTTCCTCAGTTTCTAGTTTTTGATTGATCTAATAAATCCCAGAAGAAAATGAAATGATTATCAGTTGTTTAATTGTTTTAGCTTCTTTAATTAATCAATTTGGGCGATTAATCATCTAGATTAAGAGAGCTGTTAGAGGGATCAATTGTCTATGATAAGTTCCTCGCTGAATGAATTTATTTCTTGATGTGCACATTTTTTCATAATTGAGTGGCAGCGAGACTTGAACTCAATATATTAACCATCTCGTTTAAAAATCTGAGCAGATCATGTACTCGTTTAAATATTGTTTTTCGACAGTTGGTGGTCGAGTGGAATGTGGAATAATGGAGAAAAAAAATATTCTTGAAGATCCGGAGATGATGCATTGAAGAAAGCTAAAAAGAACAAGCAAAGAAGAAAGAAAATGTAATAGGCTTTCACTTGTCAAATAACAAAGAATAATTAAGGTCTTTCATTTGTTAAATAAGTCACAGATGCTATGTTACTAGTCTATCCATATTGTATTATATGTTTATTACTTTAATCTTTATAATAATTGAGGTTTGAGCCTGTGGACTGATAATTATATGCTGTTCTCAGTTTGGAGTTTTGACGAGTTCCAAGTGTTTTATCATGAAATATCATTATGTCCGTGCTTAAAGTAGCTTAAAAGCTACTCTTTTTGAAAGTATGTGTATGTTTGAGTACAGCCAAATGTTTTGTTTATGAAGAAAGAAGAATAATTATATTTATTTTTATGGTGGATGAATTAATAATAACTTGATTGGAGATCCCGTGGTATAAGGACTGTGAAATGAGATTGGTTGCTCTACATTTTACAGTATTTTTCCAAAGTTAGTAGTAAAGTAGCTATGTAGTCTTTTGGTACGAGAATGTAGGTAGCAAAGGAACAAGCAGAGCGGAGGAAAACAGCTCAGTTAATGTTCGAATTGGGTCAGAGGGCTTACGGAAAGGGTATGTATGGTCGAGCAATTGAATTTCTTGAAGGTGCGCTGACAATCATACCCCGGCCCACTTTGTTTGGTGGTGAGGTTGGTTATATACCATACTTTAATAATCATTTTGTTCCTGAAAAATGATTATTCCCCTGCCAGATTTTATGTCATGTGCTAACTATGAAATTATGGCGTGGTGTTCAGATACAAATATGGCTTGCTATGGCTTATGAAGCAAATAATCGCCATGCAGATTGCATTGCTCTTTATCAGCAGTTAGAAAAGAAACATCCAAGTGTCAGTATACGACGCCAAGCTGCAGACTTGCGCTACATATTGCAAGCACCTAAACTCAAGATATCACAGGAAGAAATGGTCACCATCCCATTGATAGGTTCGAGCTATGACAGGTGAGATGTTTTGGACATTATGCTTTTCATTTTTTTCGGAAATGCTGTTTTTTTCCCCCTTATCTAACTCGAGTAGCATGTGTCCCAATTTTCTTCCTCGGCGACCAAGTATAGGCATCAAGGAATGTGAGATATTACTCAAATATACGTCGTTCTTACTCATTGGTCTAACTCATATAATAAATAAATTTGAGTTAGACAATGAAATGGAAGATGGTGTGAAAAGTTACAATTTCCGTGGGCTTGCATGAATATTAACTTCAATAGTTCTAGTTATACAAGTTGAATCTCTTTGATTAGGTTGTTTTGGATGTGTTTATAAAACGTTTTGTTTATAACTAGATAGAAATTAGTGGTAAATAAGAGGATCGTACTTGTGTGTCCCATAAAATGTGTCGAACGTTTTGCTTATAACTAGATAGAAATTAGTGGTAAATAAGAGGATCGTACTTGTGTGTCCTATAAAATGTGTCAAAAGAATTAATTTGACCGTTTGTTGACAGGCACGTGTGCTTATACGAGTTAGCTTACAATTTTGAAACATGTTTGGTGGAAATGGTGCTCTTATAATCCTATATTGTTTGATTCATGGATAAGTTGAAAGAAGAAAAATGTCCTATAAATAAAAAAAGTAAAGGATCTTTCAGAGCATATCCAAGAGACTCTCTATTTTTAAAGTGCATATTCTATCATTTGGAGCGCATCTATAAATTTAGAAAATTAAAATTTTGAAGTACTCCAACGAGCTCTTTATATTTAACACTTAATTTTACTACTTCAAAAAAATATTTATTATTTTTTTTATTTTTTATTTTAACTAGCTTTTCTTTAAATTATTTTATTGTTTTCCTACATTGAAAATTGAAACAATTTGAATGCATTTAATTATAGAGAGTGAGTTTGGCTCTCCAATTTGGAGAGTCAAACCCACTCTCTATATTAAAATATTAATTAAAAAAGTCTCATGGAGTATGAATTTAAATGTTGACTCTTTGAAATAGAGAGAATCTCATGTTTAAAGAGTCTTTTGGAGATGCTCTCACAAGATTTTTTAATTTTTCTAATGTCCATTCCTTCTTCGAAAGAGAGGTACTACTTTGCACCTTGTAGAAAAATGCAGCGACTGTATATAAGATCTGAGAGAATCCGGCAATAATTTCGATGCAGCTCACACTGGGATTTGAAACAGAGAAGATATACTTCTCCGAGTTGTATTTGAAATTGGTCCTCAGAGATAGTGTGAAATTAGGGCAGTCTGAATTTAGCTAAAATAGCTCAAAACTTAAAATTTGTTAATGTATGCAAGGTGAGCTTTTCAGGTTTATTTCATTTGGAATTAAAGATAAACCATTGAGCCAAGCTGAGCTTTTATCAGTAGAAACTTGCAAAAAGTTTTAAGCCAAGCTTTGTGTACAAGTGCAGTTTGTTAATTTTCTCAAAGCTTTGAAGACTCGAGCTTTACTTAATCTCTCTCTCAAAGCTCGAGCCTATGCTAAACTCCTTCCAATGATGTTGAAAACTTGACTTCAATTTAAGTTAAGCTTTAATCATAAATTTGAGTAATTAGAGAAGTAAAAGTGTATAACAAATGTCAAACTTGTTTAAATATGAGTACAACTCTGCATATGAAATAATAATTTAGTATAAATATAATGCTTCAAAATAAAATAATTGGAAAATCATTTTGTTGTGATAAAAGGAGTATTAGCAATTGCTTGAATTGTGGAATAGTCATAAATTTTCTGTGTACCGGCCTGAACTTTTGGTGCTGATACCTGTTGTGAATCTTGTGATATTCGGTTCTTGTATTTCCTATGGTATTTTGCTGATTGTGATCGAGCAATCATCATTCGTACATTCTTTTTTTTCAGTTATGCAGCAACTTGGACTGACAAAAACAAGGACAGAGATGAAAGGAGAAGTGGTTCCACGACTAACCAGCTTCCATCGACCAGAGACTATTTGGCAGACTTTCTTGTGTGGAAACCACCGGTAGGCTTGGAGAAAAACCAAGCATTCTGGGTGTCATTAACTCTATGGATTGCCTTGGTTGGAGCTGCACTGTTTTTACAAAGTTGAAGTTTACATATTTGTGCAGTTGTGATGTTTAGTTTGTATTCTTTCTCGGTATAGTTTGTTGTTGTACAATTTGTTCTTGTATTTCTATAATTGCTATTGTATCATAGAAATCAATTTGAATGCTACACTAGAAAATCCTAGTTTATATTTTATTATTCTTGAAATTGTACTCTATTCAGATAGAGAGACAAAATATTAAAAAAGGGTTCTCAACAGTTGTCTAGAAAAAGACTTGTTGACTATAGTCATGAAGTTTATTTTTTGTTATGTTTAAGCCTAACATTAGAATAATTCATTGCAACTTCTAAAATTTACAAGAATCAATTGTAGTCCGCGATGACAAAATGGTTGAGTAGTTTACGTACTAAATGACCCAATGCATAAAAAATTGGATGGGAATTGATTCAACTCGGCATTGGCTGGTGCAGATTATAGATGTATTGTGTGATCCGAACTTTCTAACTCGATTATTTATGTGAACTTGCTCATTTTATTAAACAAAGAAAAGATAAAATGCAATTTATTTTTCATATTTCACAATAATTTCCGACATATCAATCATTGAGAAGATTATTCTTTTTCTTTTTTTTCAATTATGATTTAATCTTAAATTGCTTAAATAATAATAATAATAAAAAAGAACTAAAGAAGGAAAAAAGGAGGGTTAAATTGGTTCGGACAAGACTCGCTTACAATATTGACACGTCAGTGAGCCGATTTGATCAATAAATTTAGTTCATGTTTGATGGAAATTAAAATTAAATTTTTAATAAATTTTAATAAAAATTTATGAAATATGTAATTGACAATATGAGGTGATTTCGTCTCTCAAATAGAACAAATTGAGTCGAAATACAAGCAAGTTGGCTCGTCACTCATTTCGTAACAACTAATTTTAGTGCCAATTTTGTCATATCGCAAACCCTAACCCAACAAGTTCGAGTCTGCAAACTTCCATCTCTACCCCGCAACTTGTATTTCAACATTGCGAAAACAGAAGGACAAATTCGTAATTTACCATTCACCCCCGATCCCCTATAAAAAGAAGCTCTGAAGCCTCAGTTCCACATCTCAGCCGCTTCCATGACGACCCGATTCAGGAAGAACAGGAAGAAGAGAGGCCACGTGAGCGCCGGTCACGGCCGCATCGGTAAGCACCGAAAACATCCAAGCGGTCGCGGAAACGCCGGAGGTATGCATCACCATCGAATCCTCTTCGACAAGTACCACCCGGGGTATTTCGGCAAAGTCGGGATGCGCTACTTTCACAAGCTCCGAAACAAGTTCCATTGCCCCATTGTTAACATCGACAAGCTCTGGTCATTGGTTCCCACCGAAGCCAAAGACGCGGCGTCGAAGGATAAAGTGCCCGTGATTGATGTTACGCAGTTCGGGTACTTTAAGGTTTTGGGCAAGGGGGTTTTGCCGGAAAATAAAGCGGTGATTGTTAAGGCTAAGCTCGTGTCGAAGAATGCTGAGAAGAAAATTAAGGAGGCCGGTGGGGCTGTTTTGCTCACTGCTTAGGGTTTCTGGTATCTTTTAAATAAATTCGCTTTTTATATGCTATAACAATTTGGATCTGGATTTTGTAATGGATATTGTTTCATTTTGGAGTTTAACTAATAGTTATTATTGGAAGTGGTTTGTTATTGTTATCTTCTATTTCTGTTTATTTCTGCAGATTATTTTTGTTGAAAAGATACTATCTATGTGGCTTATTTCAGCAGATTATGTTTGCCGAATGATAATATGTTACTATATACGCACGGAAAATGTTGATGCTTGGTGCTGATGATTTGATTTCGTTGAAACTATACTTATTTTGAATCGATGCAACTCGAAACATATGGTAGTAATCGATGCAACTCGAAACATTTTGGCTTCTCCACTGAATTTATTGTTGGAAAAAATTGTCTTTCTCACAAATTCGTACCAAGAATATTTTCTGTTTCCATGGTCTTCGAGTCCTAGTTCCCCCGAGGTTTAAACAGGATTGGAGCTTTTGTGCTGAATGTCAATGAATGTGCCTCATAAAGAGAACATCATTATTTTTGCTTTGCTTTGATGCAGATGTTGGATCTCAAAAAAGCAGGTTAACTTCTATCACAGTTCACCTCTTATATAATTATAAATATTGATTTTTCTGCATAATTTCATTGGAATCCGTTTCTCCTCCCAATTGTTTAAATCCGTCTTGAGCAGCATAAACCTGTATCTTGCACTTGCACTAGGCTTCTGGATTGAATGAGGATTATACTGTCTTGTGTCAAAGTACTACTGTTTTCCTGTTCTGTAGATAATACTAAACAGGGCTGTCTGATTTGAAACTCATCGCATTCCCTTGATAATGCTTCAAGAGGAAGGTTAGATATTACTGTTCATTCATTTAATTGATCTTATTATTTTGATGTTGGGTCTTCTCTTTGAAAATAGACATTTTAGACCCGAAAATGATGAAATGTCAGGTGAAAAATGGATAAATTAACAAGAAATCACAGATAAAGTAACCACCCACAGAGACTTTTTCTGCATTTGAAGTGTGCTTTTACACAGTAATGCAGATAGGGTTTAATCATTCATGGCTTTGTGTTTGGCTTTTACACAGTAATGCAGATAAAGTGTGCTTTGCATGATGTTGCCCGATTATTATACAATACAACTTTAAGTAAAATTGAAATAATCATTCATGGCTTTGTGTTTGGCTCAAAAGAGTCGAACTAATTACAATGTCCATTAATGAACTTCCAGTGTCCATCAATGCTAACTCTGGGGAAAGCCGAGAAACATGATTGTCCATGGGAAGATTCAAAGTTTTCTCACACTTTTGCTTGAAGTTTTACTATTACTAGTTCCTTCAGCATCTGTTTCCCCTCTCCATCATTTTAATCTCTCTTTTTCGACATAAGCCTGCAATATGTATAATGATTGTAAAGTGCTGGATTGTTTAAATGATCTCATTCTAGAAATTCTGGTTCCTGTGTGCATTTGCTCGCATTAAGGCAAAGCAATACTCTGATTATCACTATGTTGCACATACCTCTTTTGTTCCAGTTTGGGACGTCATCTGGAGTAATGTGCAAGACTGTAGGCATATTCCTAGCAACGTTCAACACCAAAATCCCTGAATATCACATTTGGCAGGGTGCTTAACTTCCGTACGTCTAGAATATATTTTAGGGTGCTGGTTTGTGGTGACCATTAGGACGAGAGATAGGAAACTGAGAAGAAGAGAAGTGATCTCAGCCACAACTGCTGAGAATTTTACCCTTCCCGGGTGCCCAAAACCGAGTTCTATTGACGCCCTCACACTGCACACACGTTTAAGTTGGGTGAGAATTTAAAACTTGCTCTTTATTTGGGAAATTATGCTATTCCCAAATTGGCATAATCCAATTGAGGAAATATGAAGGTGATGGTTAGTGATAAAGGGCCAAATTTGTTGCAGCAAAAGTTTTCATCTAATAATCATGCTTAACGCATATTGGGGAAGTGATGTAAAATGATTCATGTTGGCCATGAGAAAATGAGACTGGGAGGGTGGTGTCGTGCCAAATGTGCTAATAGTTACCTTGCTAATTTAAACATAAAAAAGTATTTTATATGGGTCGAAGATGTAAATTTAACACGACTCGGAGGGGTTGTGTCGTGCTAGGTGTGCTATCAAGTTCAATATTTTATTTTACTTTCTTCGCTAATTAAAACATAAAAATGTATGTTACATGGATCGAAGTGGTAAGTTAACATGACCAACTCTTTAGACGAGTAAGTATATCACACAGTCCCGTGCCCATCCGAGATTTGCAATGTCCCTGCTTGAGTCCCATTCTATAAAAAATTCATTATAAACAAATTCTCTCAAAATATTCTTAAGGTAAACTCTAAAGTCTAAACTTCTCTATTTTTCAGTTGTACACTCCAAATTTAAAAAAAAAAAAAAAAATCATTACTTTAAAAGTAACTTGGTATAAAAAATTTCCTTATCATAAATGCAATTATGGTCAATTAATAATGATTAGACATGATATATTTAAGTTACTAAAATCATGAATTCTATCCAATCGTATTCCATGAGTACCAAACAAATCATTAATCCCTGATTACACGCAACAATCAACTCCTAATCTATTATACTTATCTTTAATAACAAGAAGAAAAACCAAACAAAACCATGTTGTCCATTTCCTTGCAAAATAAGTTGTTGGGGATTCTCTCTCTCTCTCTCTCTCTCTCTCTCTCTATCTATCTATCTATATATATATATATACATATACATACATACACACACACTGTCTGCTTTCATATATTGAATGCGGTCAATAATTTTTTTAAAAGTCTATTATTCACATGTTTGAGAAATTAGAATGGAGAAACTTATCTCTCTATGTTACATTTTGAATAGCCATTAAATTATATATATTAGGTCAAGCAGGGGCAGACGCAAAAGTTTAAAGTTAAGGGGACACAATCCAACTTGCAAAGAAGTTTGGAGAAATTTTATAATCGAAAATTTACGTCCAAAAAAATCATATCCCATATAATTTTGCATCCGAAAATTTACATGGGATATGACTTTCAGATGTAAAATTTCGAATATTTTTATTGTTATATTCCATATAAAATTTCTTACTAAAATGATGAAAATTACATTGAGAAATAAGTATCATAAAAATAATAAATGTTAATGAAATAATTGAATTTTTATAAAAATGAGAATTAGACGTCTTACTATAAGAATCACGTTTAAGCTCTTAGGGGGTCTTGTCTTCTCGAATTCCAGCTTTTTATTTTTCTTAAAAAACCCTTTGACCTATTCCCTGAGTAGAGATGTACACTTTATACAAGTAGTGGAGTCATGTGTGTGTGTGTGTAAACATATCACCGATAATATGTGCATACATATTATTCAATATATCTTCTATATAAGCATGAAATTAAATATAGAATCGACTTACGAAACCAAGTATATATATGTAGATGAATTCGTGACTTTCCATACTTCGATGAAAGCCATTTTGATCTTCAATTTAAAACCTTTCATTTAATAATAAAAAGTAGTATTTCTGAAATCAAATACAATGTAAAGAAATCAGAAAGAAGAAATAGGAGATGAAAGTGAAAGATTGGTCGAGGCAACTGAAACACTATTCCCTTAAGATGTACTTGCCTTGCATCGATGTTATAATTTTTCGGTAATCATCTCCTAAGTTACAATGACCACGTCTAGCTGTAGGTGCATTCCAAATGTCTTAGACCAACAAACTCGAAAGAAGTTTCCAACCATAACTTTGATGCAAAAATGATCACTTCTATAAAGTATGTTTAAACAAAACCAAAATGTAAGTATGGAATGGAATGGAATGAATAATTAATGTTCTAGTGGTCCTTTATATAGAAGGTGAAGGAGTGTGGTTAGAGAGACATGCTCCAAAACTCACCATTTTCGAGTGGCGTAATGCAATGAGCTATCACTCGCTGGTGCTTGAGCGATGGCCTCACATGCTAAATTTCGATTTTTCCTTCAAACTTTGGACTACAATTTCTAATTCATCCGGAATTCGTTTTTGGATTTCAAATATACTACGATGATCTATTCAATGAGTAGAACAAGTTAATCTATTTACTTTCATAATTTAATTATCGGATCAAGTTTAAATATTTGATCGAAATTGATACAAAGTCACTTTTCAAGGTTTATATTTAAACCAAAATTTCAGTTTTTAAACCAAATTTCAAGAATCCCCCACATAAATGAAAATTTCATATATACAAATGATAATGCAGACACTAGTAGAGAGAAAATTGAAAAACATTGCATCAAGAGAAGTAGCTTCTGGACTTGAACATTTATTAATGAAATACTATTGGATTTACTAGCTAATTGGTGAAAGCGATGCCTTGAACTATTCAACTGTTGGTGTAAATCAAGACAATAGTACTTACACAATGTTTTTCAAAAATCATTCATGGTTCTCATGATTGTGTTCATTTTGGCCATGAAACACTCTTGAATTTCATAAGCGTTTAGAGAATTTTAGCCTCAACCAATTCTCATCGAAGCGGCCCCATTTCACACTTACATATTTGACCTCCTATTAAGAGTATTATGCCATACTCCACTTGACTTAATCACAATATATGAATAATTAAAATGTATATTAACCTTTTAACATTATGCATAAAGCACTTTAAATATCATAAGAATGAGTAGGAATAATTTTTAAGTGCTTCATAGAATCTTCATAATTTAGTTGCCAATTTAAATCAAGATCTTGAAATCTCCAATAAAAAAATGTAGGATTACCATTACAAAGATTCTAACGTAGTAGGCTTAATTACATTCCCTTCGATATGCAGTATACTTGATTTCTTGGTAAACATATATAAAATGGATCAACGAGTTTACACCAATGAGATCAACTGCTCGTGATATTGTGTCTACGACATATATGTCTAGACTTATCATTACACGTAACTTAATATCTCATCAAATATAGCTAGCTAACGATTGATTCATTTAATAGATACAAATTGTCATTAACTAAGAAATCCTCTTATGAGAACCATAGTAAAGGAGCTAGAAAGGACAGTAAGCCGTTGATCGTGGAGGAATGACCAATGACTAGGTCACGAGCAAAGAAGGTCAAAAAAGCCATGAGATTACTTGTTCAGGCTATGGTAGATGAAACATTGACCACAACAAGTAAAATGACAAGTTTCATATTGGACGTATAGAACGAAATAAGATTGATCAACTTGGTTCGAGCAGCGGATGAGAGAGCTGAAGTAAAGACCTAAGTGACAACATAGGGTAACTAAGTATGCTGCCACATAGCCCCTTACCGAAACTCAATTGAAGGCCATTAAGTTGTCCATGTGATCGCATGAGAGAAGCCTATGTGGCTGTATCGTTCAAAATTGAGACGCTATTTTTCAAATTTCACATAGACTTCTATTTTTATTAAAACTCTTGTATGGTATCTTTTGATATTTTTTATGGCTTAATTCTATTTTTAATTATGTTTTAGGGATTCCATATAAATAAGATTATTTTTTTCATTGTAAAAAGACACAATTTGAAAAATAATATTGCAAGACATTTTGCTTTCTTCTCGTTCTTTATCAAATTAATTTTGAACTTAACAAGAATTAAATTCTTGTGGCGTTCAACAATTCAAGTAAGGTTCATAAATTTTGTGATCACGAGGTCAAGATGTTATTGCAATTTTCTTGGTTCTTTGGGTCAATAATTTATTGGGGCCAAACTTTCTTTCAAACGTTGATTCTTGACTTTCTTGAGTTTGATCTAATTTGTTGTGGGTTTCGTAGTTACAATTGTTACGTGGTTTCACATCATCCTCTTATGAAGCTACATGCTTCTCACTAGCTTTATCTATTTCTAAACACGGTTAGAGGATTTCTAACACATTATTGCACTAGTTAAACAATTTTATTAGTGTATTTCATACATGAGTATTCAATTTTCAACACTGAAATATTACAATGTATTTCAAGTTTACAAATGTTCTTCAAATATACTTAGAGTTTATCAACTCTTTCAAAGTCCAATTCATCCATCAGATAAATAATGCTACGTGAAAGTCTTAAGTATTTTCAATTTTAGTGGTCGCCAATTCATATTTTTTACTTCAATCAAACTCTCTTTAATTTTGATTACACAATTTAGATCAAGGTCATCACATGGACCAACAATGCTTTCAAAGCTTATACCAACGCAATTGGTTCGACGATTGAAGTCAATAAGTTGTGGTAATTGCACATAACTATACACATTTTATTGTAGTATAGTACAACAATGAAGATGGCTAAGCATCTTGATTAACAAGAATTGCAACTTCTCCAAATGTATGCAACTATTCATATTTGTGAAATTTCACAAGATAGTAATATTTCATGTCAAATAATAAGGTACCTATTTACCTTATTCACCGTATTCCAACTTGAATGAATGAATCAAACATATGTTGGAAAGTTGTGTCTCAAAAGACACAATCCAACAAAAGGACACACCTCTTAGAATTAATATTTATGAAGAGATATACCCATTGAAATATAATCATACCTAACGTCAAATTTTTCATATGAAAATACACACCTTTTCATCTAAAGTGAGCCTAGAATATTCCATAATATTCTACATAATTTTTCAATAATTCCAAGTAATTAAGCTACTTAATTCTCATTATCAAATAATTATTCCACTTAAATAATTAATTAAAATTGAATAGAGCCAATTTTCGATACAAAGTTTCGACAAAAGGAATAATGAAAGTTCATAAAGTTTCAATAAAAAACTGGCATCTTAACTATATTTATTTTTATTACGAAACTAGAAATCCAAAACAACACATTTGCTTATTACAAACATTTATACATCCATTTTATAAATTTATTCTATTTATAGTCAACATATAATATGAGGAATGTTAATGTCTTGTCGAAATCCATTCACTTCCTTATTTAGAGATACTACAATCTCATTCAGTATTATCATTGATCCATCTTTAATTGGGCATCTAGATATGACCGTATTCATCATATGTAATAATACAATGAAATGCTACAATTAAATATTCAAATTAGTTCGATAGACCGTTTCAAGTATTGAATTTGATCATTGCTCATCTTAATATCAACTCGCATATCAGCGCAAATAATAATTCAATATTATTATTCAATATTATTTCGAACTATCTTTGAAAATAATTGGCCTCCATTTGGTAATCCACAAATCTAACCGTTTGAGGTTTCATTATTCAAAGATTTCAACTATGTCTTAATATGCATTCTCTTGTAAGAACAATTTTCTTTCTAAAAAGAATTATACAATCTTTGCAGACCATAGTTTTTATCCTTCACAAATGAATGTCCTTTTACAATCATCATTCTAAGGATATTTGGCGTCATCACCAACTATAAGCACCATCTATACCTTATAGAAAATATTCCCAACAATTAGAGTAATCATATAAATTTGCCATCAAATTTTATCTACAAACTTGATCCGCCGAACTAGACCATTTTGACCAAAATGTCAATTCGAAATCCAAACCTTGTGTGGATATATAGTGGAAAGAAACCCCATTTAACCATATAGGTGAGCATCAAAATATGCCGCCTCATATGAGTCACATATTCAAATATTCCCCAATCAAAGGAACATACAATTTCCTCCATGCCCGTGCTCTTTGTTCAAAATGGATTAAACACTTGCATGCACCAATTAGTGAATATCAAATGAATTCACGATTCAAATAATCTCATGTATTTTAACATGTCCATGAATTTTCATATTAAGAGACAATCAATTTTCTATTGACAAGTTACCATTTGGTATACCCAATGCCACCAAAATGGATTTAGATAATGAAGAGACACCTCTTTATGATGTATAAAATCAATTTAATTAATGTTATCCAAACATGCAAATAAATAAGTATTTTATTATAAAAACTATTAGTTGCAATTTATGAAAGTAGACAACTTTCCAGATTTAAAAAATACAATACATGACAAAAATAAATTCCATTCATACGAATGGATACACTTCCATTAAAAAAATTATCATTCAAAACAACCTTCTTCAAATTAATTGAAAAGATACAATCTTTCACATAAATTTCATACATGATTTATACATCACATTAATGTAACAAAAATTCAATATGCATAATTTAAAAGACATGTATCTTCATTGCACATAGAATAAGAAACCGAACAGTCACCGTTCAAAAGAGTTGCACAAAATTCCATCTTTTCCTCCCATTTGCACATGTACCATTCAAAAAGAAAAATCAACAGATGTATGGACCGATTCAATGCAAAATTGTACAAAATATTTATTAATAGGCACCATTTCACTGTTCTATCATGAGGCTAGTGATCACATTGAAACTATCAAATATATTTTGTTCTTCAATTTAAAATCTTTCATATAATAATAAGAAAGTTAGGCCCTGTTTGACACACATTTTGGATGGAAAAATTTTTTTGGAATAGTGATTGATGGAAGATTGTGTGGTTAAAAAGTAAGGAGAATTTTTTGGTTTATGTGTAATATTATTTTATTGATTGAATGTGGAGTTGAAATAAAAAAAAAATGAGAAAGAAAATGAGAAGAGAATGGAGGTCAAACATAGGCTAAAGTGGATTGGACGGACCATAACTTCCCTAAACCCCCATCAAATTCATAACTTCCTACAACTTTCGTCACTTTTGTCTTGACAACCCGGGAAGAATGGTCAAAAACGTGGTAAAATTCATAGAAAATACCACCAAAATTGAAAGTACCGAACCACATTTTTGACATAAAAATTCACCAAAATTAGATACTTAGATTGTGGATAATAATATCACTCTATTACGATTGAGATTAGGGTCATTGGGGTGCCAAATATGCACATTTCGGAGTTTGAAAAGCATAGTGATTCAACAACAAAGATCTTGATAATTTTTATCTTTTTCAAATAAGAATTCTTGAACCGAATTTATTTTCAAGCATGCTGCGAATTCTTTCAAAATGTGTAGACGCTAAACCTAAAATATCACTAAAATAAACATATCAAAGTATAATCTATATAATATATTAAGAGCTTGCTTAATCCCCATTATTTTCAAAATACACATNTTTTATTTTTTAATAATTTATTTGAGACTAGTGTTTTCAGTTAAAAAAATTAATTTCTAATTTTTTAATAATTTATTTGAAACTCGTTTTGCATTTTTTTTTTAAAAAAAATGGGACTATTGTTGCAATTAGTTCTTTTTTTTCTTTCATTTAAATATGAGTGTATATTCGTTATTTCACAATTTTTTTGTTGAGAAATCGAATGAAAATGAATAGAAATGATGGTTTGCGCAATCAAATATATAATTAAGAGTGAAAATGTCAAAAAAATGAAAGGTATGGACATTCTTCACAATAATAGTGAAATGTATGAACATCTAATTACTCTTTAATAATTTATTTTAGACTCGTTTGCACTTTTTAAAAAATTGGGACTACGGTTGAAATTAATTTTTTGTATTTGTTTTTGTTTTATTTAAACATAATGGTATATCCATCATTTCACAGCTTTTAATTAAGAAAATGGATGAAAAATGATATTTTCAGCAATGAAAGGTGGAAATAAGGGTGAAAATGTCAAAAATAAAAGGTAATGACATTTTTCACAATAGTAGTGAAAGATAAGGACGTTATGTGTTAATTACCCTTTCTGAAATCAAATGTAATGTAAAAAAATTAGAAAGAAGAAAGAGGAGATGAAAGCGTAAGATTAGTCGAGGCAAGTGAAACACCATTTCTTTAAGATAAATTTGCCTCGCATCAATGCTAATGATTTTTCGACAATTATCTTCAAAGATACAACGATCACGTTTAGTCATAGGAACACTAAGCGAACTCGAACGGAGTTTCCTTTCTACCATAACCATAACTTTGATGCAAAAAAGAATCACTTCTACAAAGTGTTTTTAAACAAAATCAAAGTGTAAATATGGAATGTGATGAATAATAAATATTATAGGGGTCTTTTATATCGAAGGTGAAGGTATGTAGTCGAAGAGACATTCCACAAAACCTAGCATTTTTAATGAGAGGACACAACCCACCGCTTGCCTACCACCCATGTGGCGCTGGAACGACACAATGCAATGAGCTATCTCTCACTTGATGCTTGAGCGGTGACCCTACATGCTGAATTCTGATTTTCCTTCAAAATTTGGACCACAATTTCTCATTTATCCAAAATTGATTTTTAGATTTCAAATATACTACGACGATATATTCGACGAGTAAAATAAGCTAGTCTATTTACTTTCATAATTTGACTATCGGATTAAATCCAAATATTTGACTGAAATTGTCACAAAGTCACTTTTCAAGGTTTATACCAAACCAAAATTTCAATTCTTAAACCAAATTCTAACATAAGTTAGGGTGGATATATTACCATCACAATTTTTATTTGACGGACCACATTTTAATTGTAGTAAAACTCTTCAATCTTTGCTCACTGCAACAATTATTTTATTAATTTTTTCGTCGAATTCTTATCTTTAACCTTCTATTAATTAGCACGTCTCGTTTTTTATAATGATTTATATCAAAATATTTTATTTGCATATTTTGAAATGAGGGAAAAATATTTTTTAGCACTTTTTTTTTTTTTAAAAAAAATGATGAAATATAAGTTGTTTTACTCTATTTCAACGGACTCTTGGACTTAAAACTGTTATCAAATACAAAATATGTTAGCTAATGAAAAGTTTGAGGATAAGAATGACATAGAAAATTGTTTGGAACATAACTGTTATAATGAGAAAAGATTAAGTACCTCAAGTGCAATTAAAATGTGGTGCAAGAAATAAGATTTGTAGTGTGAATAATTACCCTTTTAAGTTTAGGGAAATTCCATTTGTACAGGGCCATTACAAAGGGGGACAAATTCTATTGGCAATCTTTTTGGCTGATATGTGTTTATTACACAAAGAAAGCAGAACAAGTCTAAGAATACATCCCTAGTTTTTGGAAATTCCATTTCAATCCAAATATTTGATTTTGAGACGTTTCAGAGAAGAAAGAGCTCATGAGAAAGCTCGTTAGTGGAAATTGTAAAAAGTAACTTTGGGCTCATCATCGATTACAAGCTTGTCCTTGCCATTTACGGGACTGTTGTCCTTCTGGGAGAGCCAACTGGAGCCCAAAAAAGAGAGATTAGCTAGTGCCCACGCCCACCCCATGGAGAAAGTTTTGATGCCGTTGCCAAGTCATGACATTATAGGGGTATCACTCATCTTTTTTGTCTTTCCTAAAATCGAATATTTTGAAACCCAAAAAAAATGGTTTTCCTTAAACTTAAATGGACGATCAAAAGATTTAATTACTACGTGTATCTTGGTGATCATTACTACTTCTCCTCCTTATACTAGGGGAATACCTATCCATTTTCTCCCCCTATACCAAGGAGACACCTGTCCTCCTAGTAGTGTACATGGCCAAGCATGCTCCTTAAGTTTATACTTAGATCGGCTATTAAGTCATTTAATTAATAATTAAGTCATTTAATTAATAATTATTTCAAATGTATGTCAACAAGTGCATTGATCTAGGTCAACATGTCATAGAGTCATGTCTTGTCGGATTGGCTATTTCGATTTAGTCAGCGTATATTGATAAAAGTGATCTTGTATGTAAAAAAGAAACTTGATTAAAACAGTAAAGTTCCTTTGTCTATGTCGACCCAAATGTTTGGCATGCTAAAAAAAATGTCATATCAGAGCAATACTAGTCTAGCATAATACGTTTTGAAATGACTTAAGAGTGACCGTCTAGCCACTTGTAGATCAACTCGATTGAGCAAAGAAAGCAATGTTTTGGAGGTTTATGATGGACTCAAATACACTAAAAAGAACATGTTTATTCGATAGCAGCTCATCACATACTATCTTAAAGTGATTAGGTAAACACCAAGCCACATCAAAATTCGACCTGTTAACGAATAATAATTTTATTTAAAATACTATATAATAATTACCAAATAAAGAAAGTAAATAAAAATTTGAAAAATACCCCACCCCAAATGACATCAATAAAGCTCGAAATTTTGACAGCATTGATACAGAAGCTAACGTGACCAAATTTGAATAACCTTTTT
Organism: Fraxinus quadrangulata; assembly: GCA_903798255.1. NCBI lineage: Eukaryota > Viridiplantae > Streptophyta > Magnoliopsida > Lamiales > Oleaceae > Fraxinus > Fraxinus quadrangulata. The sequence continues at coordinate 8,642 of CAIGRB010126368.1, read as the reverse complement.
TTTTCTTTTCCATCTTTCATTACTGTCATGTCAAGTGTGTCCGTTAAAATTTCTTGTCGAAAATTTGTACCTAGCATGATTGAAATGACATATACCTAGAAAAAAGAAAATAGTACAGACCAAATTCCTCATAGTACAACTGTACAGTAAAAAATGCGATAAACAAAAAAACATGGTATAGCATAAGACCACTTTCCTTTTCCCACCCCAACCATTTTCTCAGGACACGAATACGCACAAACATACAGGAAAGTTTCACCTTTTTGACTCCACCGACGACTTGTTGGAATCCTCCACAATTTTTCTGAATTTTGTGCAAGTCTGTTAAATTTTCATAAGTTGAATTCAAGTGATATATGGCGACAAAACCACCACCAGGAATACTCCCTCAGAATAAGCAGACCCAAAATCTGACAGCAATCGAACAAGAAAAGCGAATCGAAGAGGTTTTATCATACCCAATTTTGTTGTCGGATAGGGTTGATGAAGCTGTAAAAGAGGCGGAATCGTTCAAGTTAGAGTGCTTGGAGGTGGGCAAGAAAGTGGGTAATCTTTGCCAGATGCTACGCGCCGCCGTGCGTCTTTCCACCTCCACGACCGCTGGTGTTTCCTTCTACGACCGCCCCCTCCGCAGAATCGCTGCCGAGGTATCGAAACATATTGAAAAGTCATTGGCCCTTCTCAAGAAGTGCAAGCGGCGGAGCGTGCTCCGCCGTGTGGTTACCATAGTCTCTGCCGCCGATTTTCGCAAGCTGCTCGGCCACCTCGATTCCTCGGTGGCTGATATGAAATGGGTTCTCAGCATCTTCGAATCTGGTGGCGCCGGTGGAGGTATTGTTCTTAGTTTACCCCCCATTGCTAGTAATGACCCCATTATTTCTTGGGTTTGGTCTTTTATTGCTTCATTACACATGGGTCAATTGCAAGATAAAATAGAGGCTGCAAATGAATTAGCTTCATTAGCTAAAGATAATGATAGAAATAAGCAAATTATAGTTGAAGAAAGTGGAATTTCTCCTTTATTGAAGCTCTTAAGGGATAATTCTTCCCCAGATGCTCAAATTGCAGCAGCTGCTGCCCTATATAATTTAGCCAACGATAAGGAAAGAGTGTCATCGATAATTGATGAATTGGGGGTTCCGATTATTGTTCAGGTTTTAGGGGATTCGCCAATGAGGGTTCAAATAAGTGTTGCAAATTTGGTGGCTACAATGGCAGAGCATTGTCCACTGGCACAAGAGGATTTTGCAAGGGAGAATGTGATTAGGCCGCTTGTTACATTGTTATCATTTGATATATTCATGGAGGATCTGAAGATTAGAGTAGGGAAACAGAGTATTCATTCCATTGTGCAAATTAACAAGGAGATGGAGAAGAGTTTGAGTAGGCCGGGATTTGGTTCGTCATTGTCAATGCATTATTCCGAGGGGAGCACTAAGGGAGGGAATCACAGGAAGGAAAGGGAAAACGAGAAGCCAGAGGTGAAGCAAAAGTTGAAGATTAGTTGTGCTGAGGCATTGTGGATGCTGGCTAGAGGGAGTGTACCGAATAGTAGGAGGATTACGGAGACAAAAGGATTACTTTGTTTGGCTAAGCTTGTTGAAACCGAACAAGGGGAATTGCAGTATAATTGCTTGATGACAATAATGGAAATAACGGCTGCTGCAGAATCTAATGCTGACCTTAGACGGGCGGCTTTCAAGACAAATTCTCCAGCTGCAAAGTCAGTTGTGGATCAGCTATTAGGGGTTATTAAAGAGTCTGATACCCCAAGGTTGAAAATTTCAGCCATAAGGGCAATAGGTTCTTTGTCTAGAACATTCCCAGCCCGGGAGACGAGGGTCATTTATTGTCAATGCATTATTCCGAGGGCAGCACTAAGGGAGGGAATCACAGGAAGGAAAGGGAAAACGAGAAGCCAGAGGTGAAGCAAAAGTTGAAGATTAGTTGTGCTGAGGCATTGTGGATGCTGGCTAGAGGGAGTGTATCGAATAGTAGGAGGATTACGGAGACGAAAGGATTACTTTGTTTGGCTAAGCTTGTTGAAACCGAACAAGGGGAATTGCAGCATAATTGCTTGATGACATTAATGGAAATAACGGCTGCTGCAGAATCTAATGCTGACCTTAGACGGGCGGCTTTCAAGACAAATTCTCCAGCTGCTAAGTCAGTTGTGGATCAGCTATTAAGGGTTATTAAAGAGTCTGATACCCCAAGGTTGAAAATTTCAGCCATAAGGGCAATAGGTTCTTTGTCTAGAACATTCCCAGCCCGGGAGACGAGGGTCATTGGTCCCTTAGTCAAGCAACTTAGTCACAGTAATCAGGATGTGGCTACGGAAGCTGCTATTTCACTAGGGAAGTTTGCTTGTCCAGATAATTTTTTATGCATAGAGCATTCCAAGACAATTATCGAGTTCAAAGGTGTTCCGCCTGTAATGAGACTACTAAGGGACAATGAACGGGCAATGTTGCATGGATTGGTTCTTATCTGTTACCTAGCAATAAATGCTGGAAAGAGCGAGGATTTGGAACGAGCTGGAGTTTTGCCGGCTTTTGAGGGGATAGACCGTGCATTTATCGCTCAACATCCCGAACTGAAAGAATTGATTCCGCAGGCAATCTACCATCTAAGTGTGTTTCACCAGGCACACACTCACTCGGGTTTGCTCACTCAAATGCAGTTTTAAGTCCCTGCAATTCGATTCTAGATTTAAGGAACTGAGTAGCATGAATAGTCACCAATGATGTATGATCAGGAGATGATGAATGATTATATATAGATGTATGGCAAGGAAAACTACTATTGTAGTTGATTCGATGTCCGTATCAAATTTTTGCTGCTCGACTTTATGAATCCTATTCTCCGTGCTGTTACTGCTTTCAACTTTTTGTAGGATTAAACAAATGGATTTTTTAATTATGGAATCGAACATGAACTGAACTGTTTGATTTGGTTCAGTTCCACAATTAAGTGATTTCATTTGTAAGATTCCCCATTAGTTCTCGATTTTGTTCGATTCTCTACGAACCAAATCTAACCTGAGTATGCCCATCACTAATTTCTCAATTTGAGGTGGAGAAAATAACCAGGTGGAAGACTCCCATTTATAGGCACATAAAAAGAGATCCTTTTTGGGTAATCAGCATATTACGTTCCTATATTTCATTATTATTGTGAAAAACGTCATTAACTTTCATTTTTTCTTTTTTGACATTTTCACCATTATTTTCACATTTCATTACGTAAAATGTCATTTTCATCAATTTTCTTAATTAAAAGTTATGAATTGACGAATATACCCTTCTATTTAAGTAAAATAAAAAGGAAAAGAAAGAACTAATTGCAATCATAATTTTAAATTTTAAAAAAAAGTGCAAACGAATCTCAAATAAATTAGGAAAAAGGTAATTAGTATATAATGTCTCCTACCTTCCACTATTATTGTGAAAAATATCTATGTCTTTCATTTTTTACGTTTTCGACTTTAATTACACATTTGATTGATGAAACCATTATTTCTATATATTTTCATCAAATTTCTCAATAAAAAGTTGTGAAATGATGAATATATCCTCCAATTTAAATATAAAAAATAAAAATAAAAATAAAGAATTAATGACACTACCGTCCCAATTTTTTTTAAAAAGTGCAAACAAATTTCAAATAAATTATTAAAAAAATTAGAAATTAAAAAGAATTTAATTTTTTAAATTTAAATAGGAGTAAATATTCGTCATTCCACAACTTCTATTAAGAAATCGGATGAAAATGTATATAAATGATGATTTGCGCAAATAAAGGTGTAATTAAGGGCGAGAATGTCAAAGAAAGTGAAAGATATGGATTTTTTTTTCACAATAATAATGAAAGATAGGGACATTATGTGCTAATTACCATTTTACTAATTTATTTAGGACTCGTTTGTACTTCTTTTAAAATTTTGGGACTATAGTTATAATTAGTTATTCTTTTGTCTTTTTTTTTTTCTTTTATTTAAATAGAAGTATACATTCGTCGTTTCATAGCTTTTAATTGAGAAAATGGATGAAATTAACATTTTGAGTAATGAAGTGTGCAAATGAGGGTGAAGATGCCAGAAAATGAAAGGTGAAAGGTACGGACGTCATGTGCTAATTAACCATCAATTTTTTTTGACTCTTACGAGGCATTGATTTATGTCAATCCTATTACAAGGGAAAACGTGAATCATACGACACCCTTGACACTTTTACCTGAGGGAGTTGCATGTGCATTTAACTACTCATATTTAGCCTCTAAATCTATAGTGGACATCGAGGTAAGAAAAAAAATAAAATATAGATTTGTTAAGGGCATGTTTGGTAGGACTTTTGGTTCTACTTCTTATAGAAAAGCTTTTAAAAACTCTTCTACTTAGATAAAATACTTTAAAAAAATTATTCAAACACGTTCAGAATCAATTTTTTAGTTTCAGAATCAACTTTTACCTTTTCAAAACTTTGTCAAATGACCCTAAATTTTGAAAAAGTAACCTCTTAAATTTTCTCCTAGAATATATCCACTTTCCACTAGATTTGTTAGTAATTAATTATGTTGTTCCCTATTACGTAAACAAGATAACAAAAAGAAAAATAAAAAATCAATTGCACGCGGAGAGATTGCAAATAATCACATAGTTTTCCCTTATGAGAGAGCAACATAATATGTTGATTTAAAGAGGTCCAAGAAAACATCAAAGAAAATCAATGCAATGCTGGAACTACAAATTAGTCAAAAGACAGCCTGCCTTGTTCTTTTCTCCCGTTCATTACTCCTATTTTCTCGGAGATAGCACTTGTATCGATTTGCCACAGTGTGATTAGACACTGTCTAAAGGCAGCCTCAGCTTGGCAACTTTTGTTTTTCTTCTACACGATAATGAGATTTTTTTCGGGATAGTAACTTATAAAGTTCAAAGAAAATCAATGCAATTAGTAACTTAAAAATGCCATCTAATTTATATGAACTGTGCTATAGGTACAAGAATTCAAATTCCTGTACCAGACACGATACACACATCAGTGGGTGGGGTGGGGGTTTTTGCCAATATTTTAAGTACATGGAGCCCACCCCCATGTGAGTAAAATTCAAAATTCTGTATTTTTTTTTTCTTCATGTATTCACAGCATTATTCAATTTATATATATACATGAAACACCTAGTTAAAGGAGGCACTAAAACCAAAGAAAATAGTCGAAAAGCTAAAGTTTTATTCATTATATTCTTGAGTGTGGATTACCGTCTAATAGTGCATACCGAAGGTGTACAAAGTTAAGTTGACTCCTTCCTTAACGCTGTGTCTGAAAATTGTTTTCCATTCCTCCGGGAGTTTGAAGGATTCCAAAGCAGCATGATTATGACATGTTGAACTTGTTTTTGGCTTCTTGGGGCCGGTGGACACCCCAATTCGCAAGGAATTTTTGATTCTACACAAGTTGGTGTTCTTGGACTCTCCTCGTCCTCGTCTTCGAGCCCTTTTTCTTTTGAGTTTAAAAGTACTGGCTTTATGGGACTTGGCAAAATAACGTTAACCCCAGAAATAACAGTCTTTGTCCACGGATTCGACATCCTTATCGTTTTTATGAAGCTTTTCTGCAGGTCCCATAAGGACAAAAATCAAGAATCTTGGAGAGAAGTTGGAAGAAGAAAAGATTGAAAGGGAGACTAAGGAAACTGAAAACGGTTTTAAATAGGAAATAAAGAACCCCGAGGAGTTCGTGACCTAAACAGAAGTAGCTTAAAAGCTAGGAAAAAATAGGTGATTCTGCCCGTGAAAGTTTCTGATTGCATGGCTGCATTCCCTATTAAATAGCCATTTTCTTTCTAGGATTCAGGAATTGTGCGCTCAAAAAATGATTTTTTTTAAACCTCGAGGGGTTGCTCAATTGGCCAAATTTTGAGTTTGCTCCCCAATGATCACCAATTCGAGTCATCTCATGGCCACTGAGGTGAGTGTTCGACCGTAAACTTTAGGGCCTCGTGGGATTAGTCGAGACGCGCGCAAATTGGTCCGGACATCCACGATTATCAAAACAAAAAATGATTTTTATTATTAATTAAATTTCAATAATTTTACCGGATTGCTATCTAGGAGAAAGGACTTTTCGTCAATATGGCATTGACATTTAATGAACCGACATTAAAATTCAAAATCAATCTCTAAAAGTTTTTACAAATCTTCTGAATCTAGAAGAAATTGCTCATTAGCTTGATATAGTCCACATCAAATTGCATTGGAGATGAATATTTAAAAAAAAAAAAAAATATTATTTACTCATGCGACAATTTTTTTTGACAATCCATAATGGACATGCTATAACGTAGTGGAACCAAAACCAAGTAAAATTGCATTACTAATCCTCAACTAATTGCTTCAATAACAAATCGATCTTTACTTTTCAAAAGAGCAAGTTGGGCCTAACCTTTCATTATACTTGCACGGTATATAGTCTTCAATGATGAAAATAGCACATAACCAACGTTCTTCCAGCCTTATAAAGTTGGGTTTTGCTTCACAAGGATCACGTAATAATTTGACGAAGGTTTGGATTGTTATTATCAATAATGACTGATGTTATAGTTATAATAAAATATTGGAGACCAACTTGCTCAATTTTAAATGTTGACGAACGGCTTATTACTATAACAATAGGTTAGAGATCAATTATTTGGTAATTTTAAACATTATATAGATTAAATGATGTTACAAAATCGTAAAATTATTTGATTCGAGAATTCCAAATAATGGTATTTGGAGTACAATTATAGTGTATATAATATAAAATCACTTGTGGGTAGATTGATCCAAATCAAATACTTCATTGCCAGGTAGTCTAGTTTTGAGTAATGCATCAGAAATCAAATAGGCTTCTTGTAGAGTGCAGCTATTGAAAGCTGTTAAATTGATCCAATTTGCAGCTAATTAAAGGCCATCTACAACGTCCATATCAATGTTAATGTTATTCTGGAATATAAAAGTTTCATTCAAATATTACGATAGAATTACCTTGAAGTAATTGGATAGCGTAATTAGTTTGATCAACAAAATCACAGTATTAATTTGAGCCCACCGATTCACGATTTCCTTAAAACGAATTTGCTACATTCACAGATGCTAAAGATATTCAGCAAACGTTTCTCAGGATATAACGAATTTCATTTCTTATAGAAGCAGCACCGCAATCTACAGGAGTTATAATGAACTCAACAAAGTGTTTTTCACTTTGAGAACAATATCAGAATGAGAGAGGAGAATGAGATTCAAAGCAGAGAATGATTGCAATGAAAATGATGTGTTTTTTTTGGCAACGGGACATGATATTTATAGACTTATTCGTGGCCATTCAAACAATCATTCAAGCCATTTCAGAACAGTCGTAACTGTTCAGACATCCTCCCAAAACCCGAACAGACAGCAATGTTCGATTAACAATTGACTGTTTAGACGGTTAACAATCGACTGTTCGGTTGTTAACAGTCGACTGTTTAGACCATAAACAATCGGCTATTTAGTTCAATTAATAGACTGTCCAGACAAAAAATTACTTGAAAATAAGCCAATAAAAAAATAATATCATTAAGTACCAAGAATTTGATTAGTTATCATTTGATCCAACATTAAATAAAATTTGTCCAAAAAGATAATAAAGTACAAGGACGCACCCGCACACGAACTGGACCGGATCAAGCTCGGGCACGTGCTCGTGCCTTGTTGGGCAGGCCAGCCGGACGACGACAGCGCGCTCGTGTGAGGTTTAGACCAAATTCAATAGGATATAGGTCTCCCCTCCTTCCAAAGATTATTAGTACCCATTGGGGTCCAAACCGAAGGGTCAACCTTACCCCCACATAAACCAGATTTGCCAATGCAACGCCACTCTATTACCCTCACTATAGATTTGCAAAACTTGAAAGCTCATAAATAATAATTGATGAAGACCTATGGCCCATGGCACATTTCTGGTCCTGGTGGTCAAGAGATGAACCACATCAGCCGAGAAACTCTCTAGCCATAATGAGTGCCATCCTTTCTCCCAAGCTATTCCCACTGCATGAATTGCAGCAAGTAACTCCACCTCAAATGCACCCAACCAATAAAGCATCCTTTTACGAAACACCTATAGGTCCGAAAGACCCTTCTACAACCTGTTGGGCCCGGGCTTCCATACGCAGCCCATTATTGTTGACCTTTACAACGACAATTAGTAAAACAAGAATTGTCATACTCCTTTATGAAGAGTATATACATTTAGACTCATCAAATTCTAAGAATTTCATCAATTCATGTCAAACAAACTCGCTGAAAATTATGAAACAACCTCCATGTTTGGCTTTCCCGGGAGTTCATCATCCATCGACATAAACACGTCACAAGAATGATCTTTCCAAAGAATATCATTGTCTCTCAATGAGAAAAGATGCACACTATTAGCTTAATATCTCCATTTATTGACTCCAACATGCTCTACCTTTTGATCATTTTTTCTTCATGTGTTCAAAGTGACTGTATCTACTGAAAATAGTGTTAATATTTTTTTTCCACATCCTTGTTCAATCCAAACTGAATCAAAATACCATTGACTTGCTTTTGCCACAAGTCAAAAATTAATTCTGCCGTCAAA